>JASDQU010105650.1:8635-50707 GCA_032191745.1 Picea mariana
TAGATTAGTGTAAAATCCAAGCAGTTATCTGAAATGAAAGAGATCTAATGCATACATAAGAGGGTTATAATGATCAAATATGACACATACCATGATACCTCGGACCAATTACCTCATGGAGCAAGAGCTCTCTTTGATGCAAGCCCAGGCCGGTAGTGATGGAGGCTGGTACTGCTGACAGGACATAGCTGGCTGAGAAGAAGAAGATGGATCCTCCAGGACCATGCTCAGGTCGCTCCTGCTCTCGGTACTCCATGTCTAGGACCATGTGGGCCTCGAGACATGATCTCCTAGTTATCCCTAGATATCGGGGATAACAGGGCCGACTTGTACAACTCAAAAATATAATTAATCTTTTACACAATATTGATTATCTTTACATGGTGGGGCCAACTTGTACCCTTCACAATACAAAATTAGGGTTTCACAATAATCTTACTTTTAGACAATATAGCAAGGATCTCTCACACATCCTCTAGTGCTCTGCCACTATTGACAAGTCCACATGTGCTCAACCACAGGGACGTAACCCTCAACAGATTTTCTCAACTAAATCCATAGGAGTACTATCTGGAGAGCCATCTCAAGTCGACTCAACTTAATCCATAGGAGTCCGACATGAAACCATCTCAAGTCATCTCAACTTAGTCTAGAGGAGCACGATAGGAGACCAACACAAGTCATCTTAACTTTGTCTAGAGGAGTACGACTAGCCTATCACATAGGCGTTCTCACAGATCATCTCAATTCAGTCCAGAGGAGAACAATCTGGAGAATGTCTCATGAGGTTGCAAACATCAACACTCCCTCTCATCTAGGGAGGCATTCCCCATCAGGCCAAGTCTCTCACGAAAGTACTCGAACTTCGTTTTGGCAAGCGGTTTGGTGAAGACATCTGCAACTTGTTCGTGTGTAGAAAGGTACTGCACATGCACTACTTTCCTCTGCACCATATCTCTTATGTAATGGTATTTGATCTCAATGTGTTTCGATTTATTGTGAAACATAGGATTCTCTGAGAGCTTCACACAACTCTGGTTATCGCAATGGATAACAGTGGAATCCATCTCATGTCCAAATAAGTTTGCAAGGAGCTTGCAAAACCACACTTCTTCGCGGACCGCCACACATAATGCATTGTACTCTGCTTCTGCGGTACTCAAAGCCACAAAAGTCTGTTTCTTGCTGCACCAGGAAACCATGGCAGATCCCAAAGTAAAACAACAACCATAGGTGCTCTTCCAGGCCACTGCGCTCCCTACCCAATCTGCATCGACATATCCCTGCAATCTCATGTCTACACCGGAGGCATATCTCAGTCCATAACCAACTATGCCTCGTAAATATCTCAGCACATGCTTCACTGCTATCCAGTGTGTCTGTATCGATTGACTCATAAACTGACTGAGTGCACTCACTGCATAACATATATCAGGTCTGGTGTTAACCAAATACATCAATGATCCAATCAACTGTCTATAACGATGTGGATCAATCTTGCCTAAATCAGAAGAAGTCTCGCTCAGTTTCTTCATATTCATCACCATCGGTGTAGGCATGGACTTGTAGTGTGTCATCCCGAATTTCTTCAATATCTCAAGTGTGTATTTTCCTTGACTCAGGAAAATCTTATCTGTCCTTTGCCACACTTCTAGTCCTAAGAAGTAGTGCATCATACCAAGCTCCTTCATCTCGAATTTAGAAGCCAATGCGCACTTGCATTCAACAATAAGGCTTTCTGAACCGGTGAGGAATAAGTCATCAACATATAAGACGAAAATTAGGCACTCGTCACCAACAATGTTGTAGTATAGGTTGGGATCAACAACACTCTTGCCGAAGCCCATACTCATGAAGTATCCATTAATCTTCTCATACCATGCATGAGCTGCCTGCTTTAGTCCATAGTGTCAATGATTGCAACTTCATGAGACATTCTCCAGATCTTACTCCTCTGGACTGAGTTGAGATGACTTGTGTTGGTCTCTTGTCGTGCTCCTCTGGACTGAGTTGAGATGACTTGAGATGGTCTCCTGTCGTACTCCTATGGACTTAGTTGAGATGGCTCTCCAGTTCGTACTACGATGGATTTAGTGGAGTTGATCTGTTTGAGAGTGACATCCCTTGTGGTTGAGCACATGTGGACTTGTCCCTAGTGGCAGAGCACTAGAGGATGTGTGGGAGATCCCTTGCTATATTGTCTATGAGTAAGGTTATTGTGAAACCCTAATTTGTATTGTGAAGGTTACAAGTCGGCCCTACTGTGTAAAGATAATTAATATTGTGTAAAAGATTAATTATATTATTGAGTTGTACAAGTCGGCCCTACTGTGCCAATAGACACATCTATTTGATGAGTCAGGTCATGTATTTATTATAGAGATACATCCCCAAGATCCCTTGCTATATTGTCTAAGAGTAAGATTATTGTGAAACCCTAATTTGTATTGTGAAGAGTACAAGTCGGCACTATTGTGTAAAGATAATTAATATTGTGTAAAAGATTAATTATATTATTGAGTTGTACAAGTTAGCCCTATTGTGCCAATAGACACATCTATTTGATGAGTTAGGTCATGTATTTATTAGAGAGATACATCCCCATTGTGGATCATATCTCATTCACTCATAACACATTATGGAGATCTGAAATTTAGTGCGCACTTCTTATGTGCTAGCTTTCTTGGTCATAGAGCACCCTCTTGTGTGCACTAGGGTTTATGGTGTGAGGGTTATCTTCTCTTGACTCTATAGCAAAGGATTGCTGGGTTTTTCCCTTGTTTGAGAAGGGTTTTCCCAGGATAACTTCTTGTGTCTTGTGCATGGTTATTCTTCGTGTGATCTTGGTTTACTGCAGCTATTGTATTGCTGCATTGTTTATGGTTCAAGTTCATGCTAAATTGAAAAGAAACTACATGTGCTTGAGCTAGCATTAAAAAATCAACACATACAGGGCTTTCTTCAACTTGCACACATGAGACTCCTTCTCATGTATTACGAATTCATCTGGCTGCTCGATGCAAACTTCTTTCTCAATCTCTCCATTGATAAAGGCTGTCTTCACATCCATTTGATGTAGTCTCCAACCCATTGATGCGGCAAGGGCAATAATCGCATGCATGAAAGTGTATTGGGAAACATGAGCAAATGTCTCCTCATAATCTATTCCCTCCACCTGAGAGAATCCTCTCGCCACAAATCTTGCTTTGTACTTCTTGACACTTCCATCAGCTGCATGTTTGATGTTATAGGTCCACTTGGAAGTCGCTACATACTTCCCTTTCGGTCTCAAAACAATATCCCACACATCATTCTTCATGATGGACTGATACTCTTCGGTCATGGCATCTTGCCAAACTTGCTGACCTGCTGCTTCTCCATGACAAGAAGGCTCAATATCAGTGATGTGGCTCATAGCTGAAACATAGCTCGAAAATCTCCGTGGTCTCTTGCTCTCTCAGAATGTACCATGAGGAGTTGTATGTCCTTCTGCCTCATACAGAGTTTGTCGAGCTCATGCAAGCCTCTTCTGGCCTACTGCAATGTCTTTGGGAACATCAACTGGAGCTACGAGATCAACTAGATCAACTGGATCAGTAACTGTCTCCCTTTGAACTGCTAAAGGGGGAGAAGGTATTGTCTCTTCTTTCTTCTCGCTGTCAATCTCCATATGAGATTCTACGTATCTTTGGAAGGCTATCTCTTCCTCAAAGGTGACATCTCTGCTAACATTGATTTGTCTCTGACTAGGGATGTAGATCTGGTATGCCTTCGAAGATTCATTGTACCCCACAAATGTACCCTTTCTGCCTCTTGCAGAGTCTCATAAAGAAACCTTTTTTCTCCACAAGTTTTGCTAGCTCTACTTTCTTCTAAAATAGTTTGACTCCCTTTGAGTCAAGTGACTCCCTCTGAAGTCTGAAGGATAAACATCTATCTTGGACGAAATTGTGACATCATCCTTTTCTTGTGTTGCTATCTTGGAGACATCCCATGCCTTCTCAAGTCCTCTATTGCCTCTACAATACTAAGCAAGGAGAAATATGGGCTCTCGTACTAGGGATCATGCCCTTCAATAAAATAAGAAATCTGTCCTCTCGTACTAGGATAATAACCAAGATGGTCTCCTGTAGGGATAGCAACCAAAATGGTCTCCTGTACTAGGATAATAACCAACCAAGAAAAAATGGACTCCCATACCAGGTATAATGGTCGAAGTTATGAGGGATCCCATACCAGGGATAATATCCTTCATTATAAAATGCAAGCTACTACAGAGTAATGATGAAATCATTTAAGGATTATAGTACAAAACTTACCTTAGTCTTCAATCACGTTCAATCTTGCTTTTGGTCTTCCTGGGAAGGTTGAGATAGAGAAGAACTCCTTGTCGTTCTTGCGTGCATTCCTTGATTTCTTTTGAGGTGGCTTTTGATCAACATGTTGCTTTCCTTTCTTCCTCAAAGGACAATGATTCACATAGTGACTAGGGCTTGATCATAATGGCAACCTTGCACATCACTAGCTTTGACATCATCTACCTTCCATTCAACCTTCTCTTCATCGGTTGCTGTTGCTGGTAGAGTCTTTTCTATCAATCTCAATAGGTCACTCTCTTCTAGAGTGATGTGTAATCTTGATTTCCAGGAGCTGAAGTTGCTTGTTCCATCAAGCGTATCTTCCACCAAAGTTCTGTTCCTCATGGCTTGCAGATTCTTCACAAACCTTAATGGCTAGGCTAGAAACCCTAGCGTTTTTCAAGTGGAATTCTCTAGGAGGTTTGTTGGACTTATGACCGCCAACAAGAAACCCTAGAGTGTCAAAGGAACATCAACAAGCTGCAAAAATACTCCAACGTTCTGTAGAAACCCTAGAAACCAAAATCTGCAGGAACCCCTAGAAACCCTAGGGTCGAAAATCGAAACTTCAATTTTTGATCCGAGAGTTGCATGTGGTGTGCTGGACTAGGCCGTACTTGCCTGTGCAAAAATTAGGCCCAACGTTCAAGGGGAAAGTGCTAAAACTAGCTTGACAAAGAAAATGGAAGGGGTCGTTTTTGCAATTGCAACAAGAAGGTGACGACTGGCTTGGAATAGCTTGTGCAATGGCTCTTCAGGAACACTGCTCTGATACCATGTTGAATTTTTAATGCTTAGCTCAAGCATATGTAGTTTTTTTCAGTTTAGCATGAACTTGAAACATAAACAATGCAACAATACAATATACAATAGTTGTAGTAACCAAGATCACAAGAAGAATAACCATGCACAAGACACAAGAAGTTATCCTGGGAAAACCCTTCTCAAACAAGGGAAAAATCCAACAATACTTTGCTATAGAGTCAAGAAAAGATCACCCTTTCACCACAAACCCTAGTGCACACAAGAGGGTTCTCTATGACCAAGAAAACTTGCGCATAAGATAAGTGCGCACTTCAGCCATACAAGTAGGCGTTTAGAGAATGAATGAGTTAGTGAGTGATCCACAATGGGGATCTAACTCTCCTATAAATACATGACCTAGCACATCAAATGGATGTGTCTATTGGCACAATAGGGCCTGTTATCGCACAGTTTGTAGCTAGGAGCAAAGGCTATAAAGTAGAAGGCCAAACTGGCGTAACAGGGACCTACCCCACCCAATGTCATCACAATGGGGAGGTCCTTTCTATTTAGGGAGGCTAGGCCCAAGGGAGACGTCCCTGGCAATCTGGGGTTTGAAAGGAAAAGGCTCAAAGGATTAAGGCTAGTTTCCCCTTTCACAGATTACCGCCCAAAGAGATAGTCAAATAAAGTATAACCATGGAGAAGACACCTGCTTGCGAGACAAGACAACAATGAAACTAGTACATGCAATAATGGTTAATACTTCATAAATCAATGACTATCTAAATTCAATATATGAGCAAATACATCAGTAAATATTGACGAAGTCAATGTTTGCAATAATAACAATGGCAATATGATGTTACTTGTCAAAAAATACCAGAACAATATAGCATCCAATGAGTATAATCAATCCTTGAATCAAATCTATGCATTAAACATCATTCAGTTGCTCACATATAATAGATTTGCTGCGTCAAGATGAAATATCCTAGGGATGACGTCAGCTTTTAGGGTTAGTTGTTAGTTAGGGTTTCAAATTAATGAGGTTTTGAAAGCTTGCTTAGTCACTATCACTTCAACGTTAGAGTCTAAGGATCAGTGCCTAAGGGTTAATGGAGTCAACAAGTGATGGACGCAATAGTTGAAGGGCAAGAGTTTTCTAAGGACTTGAGGGTAGGTTTTCAAGGTGTTGCTAAAGCAGGGCCTTGAATGTAGAAACCCTAAGAGAGAGAGATTCACTTGGTGTTGCAAAGGCAAGGCCTTGTGCTCTCTCCTCTTTCCCGGCAAACGGCTAGCACAATAAGGAAATTTTAACCAAGACAAGAGGTTTTGATGAGGGAGACGTTGCTAAAACAAGGTCTGTCAACAAACCCTAGATTGGTACGACCCTAGTGTAGTAAGCCTAGGGTAAGGACGTCTCACTCTTCTTGGCTTCAAAAAGGTACGGCTAGCATGAGGAATGAAGAAAACAAGTGTAGCTAACGCTAGGCTCTATTTTCTTATTCAATGGTTTAAAGTTTCTTTGTCAGGGGACATGAGACAACAACCTACTTGTGTGGTTGTCCCCTAGGGTTTTGATTCAGCAATATATAAGTAAAATGCAAGAGATTTAAACTACAACCATTCAAAGAGAAGTTTTGCAAGAAAAACACTTACAATTTATGAAGAAATATCCAAGCAAACCCTAGTTGTAACACCTTCCTTTCAAAGAAACACCATAAATGCCAAAAAACTGCTCCTTCAAAAGTTGTGCCTCACTATTTCAGCCAAAAACCCTAATAGGGCGCTAAAATTCAGATCTCACAAGAGAGTGAGTTGTGTTATTTTCAAAATGAGGGAAAACATCCTCAATTTATATCATTCAATGATCTTTAATTTAAAAATTAGGTCATTAAAACAGCCGACAAGGCTGACTACTAAAAATCATACTGTTTTTACATTTAACTGCTAAATAAAAGCCTAAATGAGCAGTAAGCAGGACGTATAGCCCCTCTGAAGGAGACGTTGGCCCTTTTTAGGGCAAATCTCGGCACTAGAAGACAAACGTTGGCCCTTTTTGGGCCTCCAGACTCTGCCACACGTGCCAAAATGCTCTGTCAAGGCATCACTCACTGGAGGTGACGTCATAGCTCCTAGATGACGTCCTGGGGCATCAGAAAGCGCATGTTCCACTTGCAATGGGTCAATCCCCCTAGGCTGGGCTCAACCAAGGCGTCCTGGATGAAAACATCCTCCTTCTCTCGTGCAAAGGCTCGATCAATCATTGTCCTGTCTCTACCCCTGATGAGGTCCCAACAACCATTTGATGGGCTCTTCAGCCCCATGGAGGTTTGAACTGATCATCTCCCCATGTGTACTTGTCCACCTGGTACCTGTCCGTCGGGTATGGTCCTGCACATCAAAAACTTCGCCCTCCATGGGCTCATTAGTCCTCGGGATCATAGCAATGTCAATCATATTTCATCATTAATTTTATCAAATGCATGCATAAGACCCTTAACATATCATCTAATAGCTCAAAGGCATTACACTGACCTACTATACAAAGCTGAAGAAAAGGACAAGGTAACCTATTGGGCCAGCATCCATAAGAAGAGGAAAGTTCCCAAAGGATATCATTCAAGCCATGTAATATCAGGTGGTATGGTCTAAGGATGTCCAGACACAGTGAAAACCAGGGGTGGGTATTATCTGTGGGTGCCTTTGTAGGAGGCGAGCTGTACCTGTCATGGATACAGTTCTTTCCAAACCCTTTTTTGCCTTTATTCTTTCTTTTATACATTGCTTTTTCTTTCTTTTTGCTTCAAGGTCTAACCAGAGGACACTGCCTTGGCGTGGGACTAGAGCTGACAGTGTTACCCACGAGTATTTTCGCAGAAATGATAAGGCTGGCTCGTGATGAGACCCCCTTTCCCTTGGCCATGCAACCAAGGGTCATTGCCCTGGCATGGTGACCAGATAATGGCAGTGTCATACTGCTAGATACCTATGAACATAATGGGCCGACTCATGATGAGACCCCCCATCCTCTTGGCTAGGTCTTGTTTTATTATTTTTCTTCGGGTCCCTTTTGTTTCTTATCGAGAGGCCTTTTGTTGCCTTCTCGGGGATCCCTGGGCGAGGCATCTCTAGGTTTTATTTCCTATGGCTTTTATCTTTTACCAACTGCTTTTACCTCCTGGGCCTTTAGCCCTTTCTTCCCACAGGATAAAGTGTAACCCCTCAAATAGGTCATCCTAATGCCCGGACTAGGAGAATGGGATAGATGAATGGGAGATAAGATGTAAAATGATAATATGGTGGGAGCGGACGATGGCTCTTCAAAATCCCCCCTGGTGGCTAACCAAGACCTATGGATACAAGCTTGCTAGGGCACCCCGTTTATCCCCCCAACCATGGTTAAGTGGGTTAGTGTAAGATCCAAGCAGTCGTTAGAAATGTAAGGAACCTGATGCATATATCTAAAAGTTATAATGATCAAACATGACACATACCATGATACCTAGACCAATTACCTCATGGAGCAAGAGTCTTCTCCGATGCAAGTCCAAGCCGATGGTGATGGATGCTGCTGCTGCTAACAGGACAGGTCTGATGAAGAAGAAGAAGGATGGGCCCTCTAGGGCCATGCTCAGGTCAATCCTGCTCTCGGTACTCCATGTCTAGGACCTGTGGGCCTCGAGACATGATCTCCTAGTTATCCCTAGAAATCGAGGATAACAGGGCCGACTTGTACAACTCAAAAATATAATTAATCTTTTACACAATATTAATTATCTTTACATGGTGGGGCCAACTTGTACCCTTCACAATACAAAATTAGGGTTTCACAATAATCTTTCCCTTAGACAATATAACAAGGATCTCTCACACATCCTCTAGTGCTCTGGCACTAGGGACAAGTCCACATGTGCACAACCACAGGGACGTCACACTCAACAGATCAACTCAACTAAACCCATAGGAGTACTATCTGGAGAGCCTTCTCAAGTCGATTCAACTCAGTCCATAGGAGTTCGACAGGAGACTATCTCAAGTCATCTCAACTTAGTCTAGAGGAGCACGACAGGAGACCAACGTAAGTCATCTCAACTCAGTCCAGAGTAGTACGCCTAGTTTATCACATAGGTGTTCTCACAGATCGTCTCAACTTAGTCCAGAGGAGAACGATCTGGAGAATGTCTCATGAAGCTGCAATCATCAACAAAGGGCTGTTATCACACAACCTTGCACCCTAGTGCAAATCCCTCACAAAGGTACAAAGACGAGTGTGACATGGAAGTGTTACCACTGTCACCCAGACAACTACTTCCCTCTTTTTAGTGAAAGACAAATCTAACACAAGGGAGGCTTTCCTAGTAGCACCTAGGGTTCTAGAGGCAAGACAAGTCAAGTCTAAGATCACCTATGTTACCACTCAATTACAACCAACTTATTATGATATGAAAGATGTGAATTAGGTTGGTTACTTAAGGTAAATTCCAGATTTATGTTGTTCACTTTTTTAGGGCTGTTTTAGGGGGTTTATTAAGTGATTATCCAATGAAAATTAATCCTAAACCAATCCAGATCTGAAATCTACTAAAGACTGTTAGAAAACTTGCTGGAAAGATGAATAAATTATAGCAATAAACAAGTAATAAACAGCTGTATGTTTCAGCCACCTAAACAAATTTTTAATGAGTGATTTCTAGGGCTAAAACTACAAGTAAACCTAGAATTAATGAAACTTGTTGAATCCGAAAATTTAAGGGCATATAACAGCCAATAAAACCAAGTAGTTTCCCTCTAAGAGTGCAGAAATATAAACCAGCAAAGCAAATTTTACAAGTTAGATGATTTTGCAAGTCAAACACATGCAAAATAGCCAATACGTCTAGGGTTTCTATGGCTGGAATTTTTATGCAGGCTACAAAAACTCAGATTTTTCCTAAAACAAAAAGTAAAATTATGGATTTTTTGAATTTCTGATTGACTAGATAAGAATAGACTAGTGCCTACTTGATTTTTTTGGGCATATGGGGTCAACTAAGGCTCTGAAGAAAATGGAAGTGAACGTAGGGTGATAGTTAGGGTTGTCCACTACAAACCCTAGCAAATCCTTCTAGTGCTTTACAAGCTTCAAGATGATTCAAGGGGAAGATCTTCGAGTAGAAATCCTCCAATTGCTTTAAGAAGGGACCTATCAAGAAGAGAGAAAGAGGATGCACCACCAACACTAGAGAAGCACAACCACACTTGCAACAATTCAAAATAAAATTCCACAAAGATTCAAAGAGACTACTTACTCATCAAATCGAATCACCAAAGCCATTGATCCATGAATATCCGTCAATTTGCAAAGCATCCACAAGACATAATTATCCAAGAGAGTGCTCTAGCTAGCCATCCATAGCATAATCCATAAAGTAGATAGAGTTTTCTTCACAAGTTTTAGCAATCAATTACAATGAGAGATGCTTCCTTTTTTATAGACAAGGGATTTAACATCTCTCTCAATATAAAAAAAATATTCTCCTAGATCTAGCCTAAAAAAATTACAAAAAGTGACTTGTCATCCACAAAGTAAAGGAGACTAAGTCAATCTACAAGCAAAATGTGCCACATGTACATAAAACGCTCCAAGACAGGAGGTCGTCCAAGTAAAGTGAGGTTGGCTAGGGTCAAGAGGCCTCAACGTCTGTCAAAAATGCAATTAGAGACCCTCAAATCATGGTAAGGTACTCCTGCACTGTCCAAAATAATCCAACATCTAGCCTCAAATCAAGGGAAGTCCACACGTGTGAGGAAATAAGGTTCAAATGTGAGGATGTCTCCTCCAATCAATGTCCAACATCCAAGTGAGAGGTCTCCAAGGTAAGAATGCATCCTCATATCATGCAAGTGGCCTCAACAAATGATGAAATGACCCTCTCCAAGTCGAAGGAAAGCCACACATGCTCAAACAACTAGTAGGTATGTCTTCAAAAGGGGTCGACCCTCTCCTCAATTGGAAAACAACTCAAAAAGTGATGAAAGAGAAGGGTGTTCAAGGATCTTCAACGTGGCATGTGAAGATGAGATCCATGCTTGTAAAAATAGCCCCAAAGTGCCTTGAATGATGTGACCAGTGCCTTGGGATGCGTGTACTTCCTCATGATTTGTGAAATTGCCTCAGGAAACATGAAAATGCATGAGCAATTATAGAACTATTTCAAAGAGTCCATGGCAAAAGTGTGACAAATACGTAAGAGGGGGTCCATGCTTAGGCATAAGACAAATATGCTTCCATAGGTATTGTTACCTCCCCTCAGCCTAGGGGTAACTAAGGAGATGATGTCTCGAGGCCTACATGTAGAAGACATGGAGTGCCGAGAGATGGATGGACAACACAGCCCACAAAACCCCTCTTCTTCACCACAACACAACCCACAAAACCCCTCTTCTTCACCACAACACATCCTACAAAGCCCCTCTTCTTCTTTCTTCATGAGGTAACTAGTCAACTCTCATGGTGAGGATTGTTTTAATATTTGGGGCATTTGGATAAGTTTCAGAGGGTTCTTTTTGATTATGAAACTTTGCTCGGAAGTTATGCTTTTTACCATTTTTCACCTTGGTGGTTATCCTGGGGTTTCTAGTAAGTTTGCCACCCTCGGGTAAAGGGGTGCTATTGGGTGTTTTTCTTGATGGGTCATTGTGCCATTCTCGATCATCTTTATTCACTTTCTATCTTCATTCCTCTCCGTATCCTCATCTTTTGGGTTTTTGGGTTACATGTACCCCAAAAAGGGGCTTGTACCTCATTCTCTTATGGGAAGAGGGGCTAAAGACCCAGAGGTTGTTGCAACTAGCGTCAATAAACAAATAAAAAGGATAGAACAACCATGTCCCAAGCCATATATCGGGGTTTTGCAAAGTTGGAGCTACTCAAGGTACTCCATTTTTAATCAATATTATTTGTATTATGGTTTTTTAATTTTTAAATTCTAATTGTATTTGTTTTCTAATTTGAGATTTGATTTTTCAAAACTTGTAGGTTGCCAAAATCTGTTTTGCCTCCCACACTTTAGTCATAAAGAGGCTTGTGGAGGTTAGACAAGCATTGCAGGCGATGGTCATTGACCCTCTTTGGGAGTCATGGAGAACTTCCTCCTCTGATAGAGGACAAAAAATCAAGTCTATCATTCTTGATGATGCATGGTGGGACAATGTCCAATTCCTTTTGCGGTTTACAGAACCAATTCTGACCATGATCAGGACATTTGACACAGATATGCCTTGTTTGGGGGAAGTCTATGAAAGCATAGATAGTATGCTAGAGAGGATAAGGGAAATTATCAAAGCTAATGATGATGATCCCCTTGAACTATTTTACCATGAAGTGAAGGACATAGTTACCAAAAGGTGGAACAAAATGACCACGCCATTACACCTTTTGGCCTATGCACTACACCCCAAGTATTATCATTCCAAAGTTTTGGCTTTACCAGGTAGAACAACGCCAAACAAGGATTCTGAAGTGGTACAGGGATATAAGACAACTTTGAGGAAAATCTACAGGGATGTGGGAATGGCAATGGAAGTACGTGAGGAATTTGGAGCATTTGTATAGTCCACTGGTAACTTTTCAGATCCACTAGCCATGGATGATCGGGGGCATATGGATCCTATTACATGGTGGGGATAGCATTCATCTCTCAACTCTAGCGACAAGGTTGTTATCATAGGTTGCCAGTTCCTCATCAGCCGAGAGGAATTGGAGTACATATGGCTTCATCCATTCAGTGAAGAGAAACAGACTGGGAGCAGGGAAGGCTAAGGATCTTGTGTATGTTCATTCCAACCTTTGCCTTCTATCACATTCCAGTCCAGAGTATAAGAAGGGTCCAAGCAGAATGTGCGATGTGGAACCTGAGATCTCTGACTTAAACATGACACTTAATGCCATGACTCACCTCAACCTACTTGAGGATGTCCAACCACCAGTGCAGACTTCTGCTACAACTTTCAACATTCCCAGACACCCCTCGTGTATTCATGATGTAGAGTTGCAATATGTAAATGATGAGGATGTAGACCCATTTCAGGATATGTAGTTGGACCTATTGTACACCATCATACTAGTAGAGTGTTCACTGTTTTGTGATGAGACACTCAATTTTGTATTTACTATTACCCTTTTTATATGAGATGATGCATCATGATTTCAGTCTACACAATTTCAAATTATCTAATGATCTCAGTTCTAATGTTGTGATTCATGAATGGTTATGATTCTTAACTTCGAATATATTTTTAAAATTTTTTAAAATATTATTATATTTTTTATACGTGGCATTTCCCAGCCGCATCCGGATCCTGGCTTTTCAAAAATCTGGCGAATCCGTATCCAGATCCGTATCCGTATCCGTATTCGTATCCTGGTAACATAGTTATTTAGCATAGGTGGACAAAAATCAAATGAAGTTGGTTAAGTTGATGAAAAAACATAAGGTTTGACCTAAAATTAAGGATTTGGTTGTAAATTGGACCAAACTAAGACTTGGGTTTCCTCTACATATAAGAGGCAAGTCTTCTTTCATTTCTCATAATTCATAACTTGAGACTTATTTCTCTCTTCGAAAATTTCATTCCTCCTCTTGTGCAAAATTTCAGTCATACGACTTGCTTTCTTGGGAAAGATTTTTGTGCTCTTGCTTGGAGATGAAATTGCTTCACTTATGGATGCATGTTTTGTGAGTTAGGTTTCTTCTTTGTGGATTATCGTGCTGATTTGTCTTGTTTTAAGGGTTAATTTGCAGGTTATCTTGATCTGCCATTGCTCAAAGAACCCTAGGAGGGTTAGGATCGTCTATCCCCTCCTTAAGCTATTTTTCTTGGTGAAGAGCGGTCATTCAAGGGTGGATTCAAGGGTTAGGAGTGTCTATTCCCTTGAAAACATTCTTGGCTAGGGTTTTAAAACTACGGGTTAGGATGGTCTATCCCCCTAGGGTTTAAAAACTAGTTTCCGATTAATTTGTTGAGCTAGGTGACTTGGAAAAGGTGACGGCTTGGGCTCATAAGGGTTTGGGTTCAAGGTTCAAGTTTCTTTTCCTTTGCCATCCTAACTTACTTGTTAATGTTGTGATTCCATTATCCAAGGATCAAGGCAGTAGTTGCATTGCAAAAATGCGATATTTGCTCTCTTGAAGTCGTTTGCTTTATGGATGAATTGCTCTCGCTCTAAGCTATCATTTCATGCTAATAAGTCTTGAGTTCTTGAAGATTTTCTTACTGCTATAATAACTTTTAAGTTACAACCATTAGGGCTGCAACAAACCATCTCTCTTACTCTTGTTTACAAACTAATGCACCACAGAATTTTGTGCTTGAATATTGCAAAGTGATCTACTAATCAAGGGCTACAAATTGACATTCTTATTTTCTGATTTCTGTGGTAAATTCTTGCTGCTGTAGCAAATGTTTTCTTCAGCCATCTAGGGCTGATTATATTTTGTTGATAACATTTACTTACAGCCCATTTCAACCGTCAAAGTTGTGGTTTAAACATTGGAATATTGTCTACTATTTATAGACTTTCATTTGTTGGTGATTTTGACGGTAATTTCTTGCAGCTGTTATTTCTTTCTCTTGCTGATATAATCTTCAGTCTGCTGCAATTTTTGTGACAACAAACTTTCTTGTTGTTTTCCCTGGTGTTTTGGGGCTACCTTACATGATATTAGATCTTGAGATAGCTGTTCTAACATTGGTTTTGCAGGTACTTTTCAAGCTCAGCACATATTTTCTCCGAAGGTGCTTATCTTCAAGCCCTAGGCCTCTTCATCTAGTGACCAAAACATGGATCTTCAAAACGCCTTGATCTTCATTCTCTTTTTCTATGAGTTTGCCCGGGAAGCCTCCCTTGTGGTGAAATCATTCATCACTAAAACAAGAGGAGTAATTGCTAAGGTGACAGTGGTTCTAACTCCCAGTTGTGTTTCACTAGTGATGCTTGTGGTTGGCTTTGCCCAAGCGACAATTTGTGCGATAACATGTATGATAACCTTTACAACATGAGCAATACTTTTACATAGAAAGAAGTGAGAGAGACTAGAGGTTCCCCTAGATCATGTGTCCTAATAGATCCATCTCAAGACCCTTGCATACCTACTCAAGCCATAAATGACCATCATGGTGCCAACTTAATGCCACCAAGGGGTAGTCGGACAAGGCCATAAGAGTAAGGACTATCTTAAAAATATGAACTAGGAGGAACTATCTTAAACACTTTTATATAGATCATCTAAGCATGGCCCAATACAATACATGAATAGAAAGCGTTCACACTTTTGCCTCATTTGTGGAACTATTGACTGTGATAAAAATCACAAGTGAAAACATATCCTCTAGTTAGCCCTACATGTTAGGGGGTAACAAGGACAATGCTGCTTTTGAAAGTAGAGGGCATGTTAGGGTCCTACCCTAACTCCCTTACTTAGGATGCTTTATTCATGTATGAAAGCCCTCTAAATAGTTTGTTAATAGTCACTCATTGTTGAAAGGGTTCTCTTTATTAATAAGGCCCAAATTAGTTAGTAGGTAGTTAAGATTCTCTATTGATAGCTATGTATTAACTTTGAGTATTGAGTAGAAGGTTATGTAATGTTTTGTCGAGAATTGTTATTGTATTTGGAGCTTTTCTCTAGGAGGTTGCCCCCTTGAAGAGGCAACTGAACATAACTCTCTATTTTTTATTATCATTAATACAAGAGATATTTCTTAGGGTTTATCTATTTTGTCTTGTGTTCATTGTTTTTGCACTACATTTTATGTTATTGCTTTGAAGTTTTGGGGTTTAGTACTTTGCAAGTGTACTTTAAGACACATGAGAGCCCTGAAAGTGCACTCCTCTTTGGGACAAGTTATCATTGGGCTTCCACATTCAGACACGAAACCTGAAGGTTAAGTGAAGTTCATGATTTTAAGGAGCTCCTTACCTCATTTTGACACCCTTTGAGGTACAATATTAGTTGTGGCATTAGAGGAGCATTCTAGATACATGTGGTTTGGGTTTGTGGGGACTCTACCCCCCATTCTTGAGATACTCAGTTGTTTTCTACTTATCCCTTGCATCCTTGAGTTTTGTGCTCCATTCGGATGGTAACCCCATCTTAGGTCTTTACCTAGAGATTTCATAGTTCTACTCTTTTGGGGATGTCACCCCTTTAGGCAACTTCATTGCTCGAACTAGGTTCTTACAAATGTCGATACATGACTGTTGCAATGGTCTTTTCTTGGAGGAGCTTAACCATGATGTAGTAGGCCTTCATAGAGAGTCGGTATGAGCTTTGAGTTATATTACAACTTATAGGAGACATCTACTCCAACTTCGAGACCTCTTTATGCTTAATGGTCTCTCGTGGTTTTGGGACTTTAGCACATACACATTCTTCCCACAAAGTGGGCCTGCTAGTATGGTGGATTATGTCTTGTCCAACCAAGATCTTCTTCTACATATTTGGGATTTCTTTGTCTCTCCCATTCTCCCTATTATCAATCACACGTTCATTGTCTTTACCCTCCTTGACTATCTCCCTTTGCCCCCCCTCCTCGCCACACTCGTGAATGGCTTCTTGCATATTATGATACACTTTGACACCAAGCATGCTATTGTCTATGCTATCCATCCTTCCCAGTTAGCCCCCACATTGCTTGGTTATCTTTTCTTTGTAAGATGATTTACTATCTAGGGTTCTTTGGGATGTCGCTCTTGATTCTTATCCCTACACTATTTGTCACCACACTCATATGCATCCTCTTGGTATTTTTCATCAACCATTTGTATGATGAATAGTGTAAACTTAAGCACAAATATCACCATTTTTTTATACTCACGATCCTTCTTGCATCCTTGCAGCCAGGAGAGATCATTGATGTGTCCTTCATTGTAAGAAACAAAGCTTTCTTTCTATGAGGAGATGTGAGCTCTTTTCGACCCTCTACCACTTCCCTAAATCCTTTTGGCTTACACTCCTTCCTAGAATCCACACCTCCTTCTGAAATTGATCAACAATCCTTGTTCTTAGCTACCCCTCTCTTCATGATATGCATTGTCAATCTTCAGTCTGTATCGCTTCCCCTCCCTCCTCTTGTCATCTATTTCTATGTGGAGACATTAGGAAAGCACTTTGATCATAAGCACCAATAAATCAAATGACGAGGAAGGCTTTTAATGAGAATTTATGAAGCATGGTATGCACTCCCTAGACATTTACATTGCTGATCTTTTTAATCTTGTCGTTTTCTTTGGTTTTTTTTCTTCTTGGTCCAACATATGTTTCACTCGTTTTTCGAACTGGGTGATACTTCGGATCTTAACAATTACAAGACCCTCATGATTGGACAAACCTTTTACAACACTTCAGATCTTATAGTTGGTATTATAAGACTTTATGAGTAAGTCATCAATTGACTTTGCACCTAAAATGGATTTTTTGATTTTTTTCATAGTTCTATAGGGGTTAAGCAGGGTTGTTTCTTTTCCTCTACCTTCTTTGGGATTTACGTTTCTGAGCTCTAGTCTTTCCTCAAAAAACACACCGAGCATGGAGATAGTTGCCTTCTTCACAACAACGTGATTGCCATCCTTCTATTCTTTGATGATGTGATCCTTCTTGTCTTCTCCCTTGAGGGGATTTAGGGACATATTTATGCTCTAGCTAGCTTCTTTGACCTTAGACAAATGGAGATGAACCTTATCAAAGCTAAGGCTATGGTCTATAATAGGTCCAAGAGCTATTTGGTAGATGACCTTTTTTTCTCGAGAGGCAGTGAGATTGAGGTGGCCACTACATATACATAATTCGAAGTATAGTTCATGGGCTCGAGGTTTAGATTGAGCAAGCCTTCTCATCTTGACTTAGTAAGTAGTATTTTTCCCTCGCTGTACTTGAGCTTCAATGCTTGTAGATGTAGTTTTAGGATATCTATTCCAATGTATATTTTTGACTTGATTATTAGGCCCACTATGCTTTATGGCTCTGAGATTTGGGGGACTAGCTTACCTCCATCATGCTATGATAAGATGGAAAGAGTCCAATCGATAATGTTATTACTCATGATTTGTTGCAGGTAGACGATTTCCCAAGGCCATAATCCAAGGAGAGTTTGGTGCCCATCGCTTATGCCTCGACACTATTTTTAGATTGGTCTCCTTTCTCCATTGGGTTGGAATGTTGGGAGACTAACTTAGGGAGGGGAACATATCCCTTCCTAATTCTTTGTTCATCGGAGGAGATTGCTTCCAAAGGCCGCTCTACTAAATGTAGGTGGTTTTGGTTCTTGAATGCTTCTTTGTTTTTTCAGTTTGCTGGTGTCTCGACTCTCTATTAATCACCTCCTGTCTTTCATATACACTTTCAATGTCTTTGGTCAGTGCTTTCCCTCTAAGTAGAAGTTGAACAAGATGGTTAGCGATGCTATTTATTGAAGTACATCCGAGGTACTTGGATCACGTCCTCGAGCCCTGGTCCTAAGACGACATTCTACTTCAAGCATTTCATGTGCCTGAGAGATGACCTTACTATTTGTAGAAATTTAATGACAAAAATCAGCAAGCTAATATTCTGTCATACACCTAGCAACCTAGAGATAACTGTTTTGCATGAACTCTGAAATGTCTAAAACCCACATTCATAAATTACCATAAGTAGAAATACACATTGCTAAGTAATTATGCAGTGGAATAAACACAATGAACAACATTCATCCAACCATGAATAACTCAGAAATTTAGGCAAATGCCAGGGAAAACCCCAATGTGGGGAAACCCAAAGAGAGAGAGAGAGATTATATTAGCTTTAGGAAAGATTTATTAGCAGGCACAATACATTTTCCAGCAAGAGAAACAACTTACAACACAAAACTGTCCCACCCCCAAATTGCCTTGAAAACCGTGCCATAGTCCATACAACTGTATGGATTTGCTGAAAATGTCACCTAGGAAAAAGTGCCCACAACAGGCTGTTGTACCTTGCCTCCTGTACGACTATCCTCCTTCAGAAAATTCTTCACAAGCTGACTCGAAAATTGTGCCAACACATGCCTCGATTTTCGTGCCCGAGTTTCTACTGTATGACCTGTACGGATCCGTACAATACGACTTGTCCCAGCAAATAAAAACTAGCAACACTCAAAACATAAATGCTTCCCTTGGGATTTGCGCCCAAGTTCTCTTGGGAAAAGTGCTTTCCTTACTGCTCACTTTCCTCTCCAAGCTCTCCTAAAAAATCTCTCTCACACTCTTCTTCGCTTGTCTTGCACACTACCCAATGCATTCTTTTATAAAATCTGAAAATGACCTTTTTCCTCCAAAGTGTCTTTTCACCTTCCCCCAACACTAAATCCAAAGGCCAAGGTCTAATCTTGCCTTTACAAGATCAAGGGCCATGATTCATTCCCTCCAAAATAAATCACTTAAAATATTAAAGTACATTTCACTTTATTACATAAGTGCACTTTATGAAATAAAGTCACTTTAATATTAGAAGGTACACTTTATTAAAATGTCACTTTAAGAAAAGAACCACTTTTCAACTTTATAAAAATCCATTACAAAGTTAAGTGCCTAGTAGTGTCGACATAAGGTAACATTCGCATACAAGAAAAAACATGCAGAGTACCTCTTGAGCTAAAAAGCTAACACTCCCTCTTAGTGAGGGATGTACTCGCTGCCATCTCCATCATCTGGCCCCATCACACTGTGCTCAGTAGGAGCTCCCTCTGAACCTGGAGCCATCCTCAACACCTGCACAGAACTCGAACTAGAAGATCTTCTCCTGATGGCTACCCGAAACCCTGAGCTCCTTGGAGAATCGACTCCACCTTGAGCATTGGTTTGACCACACCAGCTGAGCCTCCTGCCGATGCTCAGGAGAGACTCGCTCTCTTCTCTCGGAATGAAACACTGAATCCTTGGTACCACCGCAGTCTCAAGAGCCTCCTCCTGCTCCTCATCCTATGCTGAATCATATCCTGAAGGTTGTCCTCACAACATATACAACCTGTCCACTCGATCACCGATCAGCTGCAGTTCCACCGGGTCCACTCCCTCCCTGTAGATAAAGACATGTTCCCTCTTGAACAATGTACAATATCCTACATCCTCCAAGGCTGAGACTAAGAGCAAGTTAACCCTCAACCCTAGAACAAAGAGAACTCCATCAAGCTCTAGGAATCCTCCTCCATACTCGAGTCAGAATCTAACCCTTCCAACTCCACGTACAGCTCGTGCCATACCACCTTCATTTACCACCTGTCGGTGAGGACTTGTCTCTGTGATAATTAGGAATATTCACCAGATTCCCATCATGTGGCAAGAGGCTCCACTATTCACAATCCATCTAATATCACCCCCAAATCCTCCGCTACCGACACTGGAAATTAGGGTAACCAAAGAAAATTCCCTGTCATACTTGGAAACAAAGTCTTCCATGGTTGCTGTAGCAGCTGTCTTAGGCCCCTCCGATTCCTTTTTCTTCTTCTTCCTCTCAGGACAATGAGAAGCAAGGTGCCCCAATTGGTTACAACAATAACATCTGACTTTACTCAAGTCCCTCCCGAAACTTCCTTTCTTCTTGCTCTTTGTAGCAAGAGCAACATTCTCATCAGGTCCATCTGTCTTCTGTCCACTGCTTTGAGATCCTTCTCGGATCTCCTCCTGAGTGAAATCGTCCCACAGTCTGCTCCAATCTGGAAGATGCTCACGACCCACCACACACTTCACGTAGACTTCCCATTCCTTGGTGAAGCCTTTCAAGGCTATCCTCACCAACTCTGAATCCGATATGACCTTTCCAATTGCTGCTAGCTCATCTGTCCCTTGAGCTACCCAGGTAAGATAAGAAGAAACACTCTCCTCCTTACCCATCTTGGTATCATGCAACTTAGCCTTCAAGGCCATCTTCCGGTTCTCATTCTTCGCCTCAAATAAGTTCTTAAGTACATCCCACATCTCTTTGGCTGTCTTCTTCTCAGTCAAGTGTGGGATAAGGTGATCCTTCACCCCATCCAGAATAATCCTCTGAGCTTTGGCCTCCTTGACCTCATGCAAATTCAAAGCAACAAGATCTGCTGTGGGAACCACAACAACATAACTAACATAGTTCCAAATCTTGTTCTCCTTGAGAACAACTGACATTCGGACTTTCCACTGCAAATAGTTGGAAATGCCATCCAACTGATCCTCAAATCTAATCCATGCAGCCATATTCCCTATCACAGCTCAAGGAAAACAATCACAATTTCCCCCCTTCAAACTTGCCCAAAAATCTCACTGCTCACTGTCACTCAGAGCCCAAGCTCTGATACCATGTAGAAATTTAATGACAAAAATGAGCAAGCTAATATTCTGTCATACACTTAGCAATGTAGAGATAACTGTCTTGCATGAACTCTGAAATGTCTAAAACCCACATTTAGAAATTACCATAAGCAGGAATACACATTGCTAAGTAATTATGCAGCGGAATAAACACAATGAACAATATTCATCCAACCATGAATAACTGATAAATTTAGGCAAATGCCAGGGAAAACCCCAATGTGGGGAAGCCCAAAGAGAGAGAGAGATTCTATTAGCTTTAGGAAAGATTTATCAACAACCACAATACATTTTACTGTCAACTTACCGCACAAAACTATCCTACCCACAAACTGCCTTGAAAACCATGCCACAGTCCGTACAGCTGTACGAATTTGCTGAAAATGTCACCGCGGAAAAGTGCCCACAACAGGCTGCTGTACCTTGCCTCTTGTATGACCGACCTCCTTCAGAAAATTCTTCACAAGCTGCCTCGAAAACTGTGCCAACACATGCCTCGATTTTCATGCTTGAGTTTCTGCTATACGGTCTGTACGGATCCGTACAGTACGGCCTGTTCCAGCAAATAAAAACCAACAACACTCAAAACAAAAATGCCTCCCTTGGGATTTGCGCCCAAGCTCTCCTCAGAAATCTCTCTCACACTCTTCTTCGCTTGTCTTGCACACTACCCAATGCATTCTTTTATAAAATCTGAAAATGACCTTTTCCCTCCAAAGTGTCTTTTCACCTTCTCCCAACCTTAAATCCAAAGGCCAAGATCTAATCTTGCCTTTACAAGATCAAGTGCCATGATTCATTCCCTCCAAAATAAATCACTTAAAATATTAAAGTACATTTCACTTTATTACATAAGTGCACTTTATGAAATAAAGTCACTTTAATATTAGAAGGTACACTTTATTAAAAAGTCACATTAATAAAAGAACCACTTTACAACTTTATAAAAACCCATTACAAAGTTAAGTACCTAGTAGTGTCAACATAAGGTAACATCTGCATACAAGACAAAACATGCGAAGTACCTCCCGAGCTAAAAAGATAACACTATCCGACCTAAATATACTCGAAGACATGTGATGCATAGCAGTAGGATTCCTTTAAGCTAATTCAATGTTTTACGTCACCAACGTCTAATGAAGAAAGATCATTACATCCTGAAGTTGGAGAGATTGGTATGTTGTGTCACCTATAGGGAGTTGAATTGGAGGAGCACCCCAGTTCATGTAGTTGAGAGATGACCTTATTATCAAGCTTGAATATACTTGAAGACTTTTGATGCATAACATTAGGATTCCTTTAGGCCAATTTAGGGTTTTCTCTCACTGGCTTCTAATTAAGACATATTATTACATCTTGAAGTTAGAGAGATAGGTAGGTCGTGTCACCTACAGGGAGTTAAGTTGGAGGAGCACCATATTTTCGATGCCCCATTAATTATGAAGTCATGGTTGGTTATTTATGTTCGTGCCTTGGTATTTGACATCTTACATCCTTAAAACTCTCCAAGCTACAAGAGTATAGTTGGTGGATCTTGGAGATTTTAAGCAGAGCAGTTGGATTTGAAGGGTGTTTCTAAGTCATCAAAACCACCCAAGGCTTGCACCTGGCCTCATTCGCACTTACTTGGGGGTCTTGAACATAGGTCTTAGCGTCAATACAATTTCGATCACCTTGCAACTTTCCACCACAACACACAACTTTGGGCAAGGAGTGGGTTAATCACCATGTAAAAGTTTTTTTATCTACTTAATTCAATTTATTGTTATCTTGATAAAGAAATCCAAAGTAAAATGACTTATTGCTTTTGTCAATGTGTGAGTGGTTCTTTTGGTTTAGGGTGTTTTTCTTTTCTGTTGGTTGGTACTTGATCTCTTGCTCACCATATTGAGAAAGTTACTTGGCAATTGGCATTTATGGGTTGTGTTAGCAGGCAGTGCTAGTCTAGGGACATTATACTGTATAAGGAGACTATATTTAAGGGAAGACCTCAAGAATCTAATTTGGATATTGAGTTTTAAGACGAAGATGATACTTTGCCTTAATCAATCCTCAAATGCAATCTATTGACATAATAAATGGACATTCAACAACCTCTTTCCGGGCATTAGTTTATGCTTTTATTATCATTACTAGGATGAAGTTGCTATCAAGAAATTGAGGGTGGAATTAGAGAAGCACAACTAAATATTGGTATGTTTGAAAAGTTTGATTTTCCTTGTGAATATGTTATCTATGTATACACTATTACACATTAGTCTTTTAAGGAGAGCAAGGGAGATTAATTGGTGCCTTTTTGGACTGCAACATTTTTGGCTTTACAGTTGGTTTGTTGCCAGTCTTGAAATTACAAAATAAAGAAGACTTTGTAAGATGCGTATTCAAGATAACTTGCTTGGTGAGTTACTATACTCTTAAGCAACATCAGTATTATATGCTTAAAAGTATCTTCTAAGCAATGAAGGGATCGCTGTGGGTAGTCTGCTGCTTAAATATTTATTATTTCTTTGATGCAATAGCTCTCTGTTAGCTATATGATATAATGACTTGTTACCTACTTAGCAGTAGTACTATGATATTTAGAACATTCTGTAGTTAAGATCTTTCACTACGGTCATTGATGGTATTCAAGAAGATGCTATTTCATTTGCAGGTATTATGAAGGACAGTTGACAGATATTACCGAGGTAGATGCTGAAGAGGAAGAGAAAAAGGAAAGTGGAAAGATCACAGAAGCTGCAGAAAAGGTATTGTACCCATCTTATAACTATGCATATGCATTTCCTCACTTCTTGATTTGTGTAAGATGTGGACTGCAAGTTGTCTCCTTTGTGGTTTTTTCCAGTAGAACTGAGCCTCAGGTATTTACTATTAACCTGTAAGGATGGTCATTGTTTTGTAGTAATATATACACGATTTATCTGGCCAATGTTTCTTAATCAATGAAGTTGGTAATTGATGTTTATTTGAAATATATTAACTTGCTTTGTTTACCTGGGGAATGAAATTGTTCACAGGAAATGTCATAGATAACAGTATTTAATATTATTTAATACATCTTCTGTATATTGTTCACACAACTTTCAATTTTTGTAATGATATTCGACTGTCTAAATTTGCAGATTTTGTATACCTTGACTATTTTAAAATTCTAGAAATCACACTCAATATTTATTTTATTTTTTAAAAGCAAAAATTTTTAGGATATATTTTTTTGTTGATTATTCTTGATATATGGAAAGATGGAAGGATTACCGATTTCATCTCATTCTAATCTTGTCTCTAAAAAGCCTATCCTAAAAAGCATGTTTCCTGATGACAAAGTCCTGAAGAAAAAAACAGAGTTTCATTATTTTTCTAGTCTTTTGGTTCTTTGAAATCTTGCCCTACCATTAAATGTTCCAATTGTCATTTAATTTTCTTTTTGAAATTCGATGCTTCTTTTCTTGCCTCCTGCTGGTTTCTTTAACTGTGGCACATTAGAACAATGATGACATATAGCACAAAGTACCAATGGTGATTTCTGATACACAATTTTTTTTTATGATTCTATCCAAATTAAATTTACTCGTATTTGTTCTTTTAAAAGCACTGTGGTGGTTATTTATACATGTCCGTTTATGATTTCAAATGAATATATATGTCTTAGTGCTTCTTTTGTATGGAAATGAGTTTCAAGATGAACAGAAATTAATGAATTTGGCTTTTCATTTTTCGTCTTCTTGTATTCACAAATTATATTGAGTTTGGAGCAAAGTCACATGGTTCAGGTTTGAGTTTGAGTTGGGCAACAATGAAATTCATTTCGAATTTGAATTTCCTGATGAGATTTGGACAAGATTCACCATGAGCTTTGTCCATATACATAATTTCAAAATATAAACAATATTTTATAATATATTAACAAATTAATATGTATTATATATTTTAACATTTTTGTTATAAAGTATAAATTTATATATTATAGTATCTTATAAATTATATTATACTATAATATATCGATACTATAATATATAAATTATACTTTATAACATAAATGCTAAAACATATAATACATATTAATATATTTATTATTTAATTAAAACTAAATTAACTCAATTTTTTTCCCCACTGTTCTCAGTTCTAAGTTATAAGCTATACACTACACTATCTAAACAATAACCCTAGGGCCTAAATATCTCATAATCATATAATAATAATGGAACTGTCAAACCATGGAACTGAATCAGTAACTCTGATGTTCATACCATTGTTGAAAAAATCTGCATTGACAAAAAAATGGCAAGGGTCTGGAATACAACTTCTCAGCAACATCGGCGAAAAAATCAGAAAAAATTGGCAAACCACAGAAAGCATTAAAAAATACAAAATAAATTCATTTCTTTCAATCTTTTAAACATATAAACCAGCAACAACATCAAATAAACACATTAACACATGAATATGGAGAAAACACCGATATGTATATGATATAGTGGATACGAAATCAAATACGATACATCAAAATCGATACTAAATCTTAAACCTTGATCGCTGTCCAATGAAGGAATCAAAAGTGGACAACCGATAGAAAAAGGCATGAAATATATAAATGTATCTCATCATCACTAGTCATCTACAATGAAAAATCTAGCTGCTATATATTTAGTATCAATTCCCTCTCCCCCTTTTGTTAGGATATTTAGACACGATATGTTCCCGACATAGAGTGATCCGACGGTTCATATTCTCTTCGATCTTAATGACTACATTGATCTGTGGCTCAACACATGATTGGTCCATGATCTCTATTTAAAGAGCATGGAAGGTCATTTGTCGATGATCGATTGTGAGAAACTCTCTTGTAAAATATCTCTGTAATATTTTTCTTTTGCATTAATAAATTGCTCCAGTGGCCGCGTTGGCTGGGGCCGTGGATGTTTCCCCATAGGGGTTTTACCACATCAAAATATCGGTGTGTTGATTTTTGATCTGGTTGTGTGAGTGGTTATTGAAGGTGTTCGTCCTCTGTTGGAATACCTTTGTTGTTGAACATGGTATCAGAGCCTGTTTAAAGACCCGCTCCCGTTATAGATCGAGATTGTGAAGCTGAGTTGCCTCATCTCTGGTTTCTTCCATTTCCGCACATTTCTAGGCTGAGAACACTGTTCCATTGCATCCAAAGCGCTCGTTTCAATCAGAAATGCTTTTCGTTTCACTTGAAAATGTTTCCGTTTGCCCAAGATATGGCCATTTTAGTCAGATCGAGAGGTATAAAGCTTGAATACGCCTTTTTAAAATTTTTGCAGAGTATTATTTCGGTTTATACTGTTTGTTTTCGAGTTGCTACTCTTTTAGATATGCATATGCTCTTTGCTCTACGCCTTGCGCGAACTCAGCAAATTAGAAACAAATAGGAAAAATGTGCATTTTCTGGGTAAGCTAACTGAGATCTAACCCTTGTTTTCATCGAGAAGCGAAATTTTTTTCTTGTGTGAAAATAGTTTTTTTTGAGTATGCTCTCCAAGGTCGTCTTCCACAACAACAACAACAACAACGACAAAAACAACAACACCCCAATCCTCCTTCTAAACAATACAATATGTTTTGCTAGCTCACTTGGTTATAAGTTGCCTTATTAAGTAAGAGGTCTTGAGTTCAAGTCTCTTTTTTGTTACTTGTTTTGAAAAAAATCATGCATCCATTGTAAAGTGTATTTCACTTCAAGTATAAAAGTGAATCACTATAAGTAGCTTTAATATTTTATTTTAAAGTTATTTATCTTGCATGCAACTTTCTTTTATAAAGTAACTTCATTGTAAAAGTGATCCCCGCTTCTTTTTATAAAAGTGGGTCACTTCATAAAACAACCTATTTGTAAAAGTGAGGGCATATAACTTTCACATCCGAAGTCCGTTTTTAGTGTCTTTTTTTTTAAAACCGCCTAATTTTTCGAGATCTTTCCATCCATATCATCAATTTCAATTTTTGAATCCATATTATCTGCATATTTAATATGGCTTCTTGCAGTTTTTTTTCTTACCAACACCAACTACTTCCAATGGAAATCCCATATGGAGGATTTATTAAAAAGTAAAGGCCTGTACTGGATTGCCTTGGGAAAGCAAAAAGAACCCATTGATGATGAAAATAAAATCAAATGGGCTAATAGGAATGACGAAGCACGTGGACTGATCAAAATGTCTATCTCTCCTGATTTAAGGTTCCACCTTCAAGAAATTAATGACCCCGATGAAGCTTGGGAAAAACTTGAATTTGTGTTTGGTAAACACAATATTATTCGAGCACATCAGTTAGAAAATCAAATATTGACTTTAAGTCCAAATGATTTTTCTTGCATTGAAGACTATCTATCTAAATTTAAAACACTTAGAATTTTATGTGAAGAGTGTAACATAAAGCTGGAGGAAGAGCGCTGCATCTATATTATTCTTTCTAAACTAGGTGTTGAATTTTCTCTATGCTTAGCTCATGCACATGTAGTTTATTTCAATTTAGCATGTACTTAGACCATAAACAATGCAACAATACCTTACACAAGTGCTGCAATAACCAAGATCACAAGAAGAATAACCATGCACAAGAACACAAGAAGTATCCTGGTAAAACCCTTCTCAAACAAGGGGAAAAACCCAACAATCCTTTGCTATATTCTCAAGAGAAGATCCCCCAACACCATAGACCCAACACACAAGAGGGTGCTTACCAAAACCTAGAGCCTAGCGCCCAAGAGAGGTGCGCAGTTCATCCGTACACGCACTAGCTGAAATTCCGAGATGACATGTGAGTGTGTGTAATTGTCAATGGGGATTCACCTTATTTATTCAACAACTGACACAACAAAAGGTGTGTCTATTGGCACAATAGGGCCGACCTCAATAACTCAATAATATAATTAATCATTACACAAATATTAATTATTTTTCACATATGGTGGGGTTGACTTGTACCCTTTACATCACAAATTAGGGTTACAAGTAAATCTTACTCTTAGACAATATAGCAAGGATCTCACACGTCCACTAGTGCTCAGCCACTAGGGACATGTCCACCTGTGCTAAGCCACAGAGACGTCCTACTCAACAAATCACTCAACTGAGTCCACATGAGTATCATTTGGAGTACCATCTCAACCTGACTCAGTTGAGTCCATAGGAGTACAAGGCAGGAGACCATCTAAAGCTGACTCAACTCAGTCCAAAGGAGTACAAAGCAAGAGACCACACGTCATCACAAATCAGTCCAGAGTCTGAGGCACACCTATCACATGGGCGCACCCAACACTTGGGTTCTCTTACATAGATATCTCAACTCAGTCCAGAAGAGAACGATCTGGAGGATGTCTCATGAAGCTGCAATCAACAACACTAGGTAGTGCATATTCTGTGTTTGTATCTACCTTCTATGCCATGAGAAAGGCTCGAGGTAAAGCTTATCAAAAACGCACTCTTGAGTCCTTTTGTGATGCTTTGATTAGAGAGCAAGATAAGCTTGTACAACTTGGAGTGATCAACACTACAGGTACCTCCACCAAAACCTTAGTAGCGCAACAAAAAGATAAACCCAAGTATCCCAAGAAACAATATCCTCGCCACAACAAGAAGCAAATCAAGGGTCCCAAACCCACTCAGATAGTTTCAGCTCCTAATGGTGACAAAGGAGCAAAATCTAAAAATAAGAAGATTGACAGACATTGCAACTTTTGTGGAAAAGATGTCATGATGAGTACAAATGTTTCAAGAAGATGGCAACTTTAGAAGCAACGACGAAGAAGCACAACATCAATATTGATTCTACTTTTTCTTCTTTTTTCTCATGGACATGCACTTTCTGCTTCTGGTTTCTCCTTCAATGCAACTTCTACTTCTTCTTCTGATGAGTGGCTTATTGATTATGGAGAATATTATCATATGGCTAAGGAAAAAACCATATTTTCTACTCTAAATGAATGTAACACCAAGAAAATATTTGTTGGTGATGATAGATCTCTCAGTGTTGTAGGATTTGGAACAATTCAGGTAGATAATGGTCATTTCAATGATGCATTATGTGTTCCAAGTCTTTCTTGTAACCTCCTATTATTATATCGAATCACTCATTCATGTGAAGGTAAAACCGTAGAGTTTTCACCCCACCAAGTTGTAATCAAGGATCTAAAAGATCCTCAACATGTTCTGGAAACTGGAATTGTTGATGATATTAACAGGTTGTACAAGTTTGACAACTTTGGGTCATCCTCTTTTCCATCAGTTTTTGTTGCTCATAGCGATGACTTGAGCAAACTTTGGCATGAGCGGTTTGGTTATCTAAACTATCGTTCATTGCAACAACTATGTAATCAACAGATGGTGATTGGTCTTCCTCTTGTTTCACGTAGAGATGGTGTTTGTGCTGGTTGTGTTCTCGGCAAACATCATCGGGATAATTTTGACAAACGTGCTTTTTAGCATGCCTCGGGCCCTTTGTAGCTTGTTCACAGTGACTTGTGTGGTCCACTTTCTTCTCCTTTTTCTGGGTGCAAGTATTTCTTAACTTTCATTGATGACTTTTCTAGACGTACTTGGATTTACTTCTTAAAACTTAAGAGCAAAGTTTTTGGCCTACAAGGCCCTTGTATAAAAACAATCTGGACATCAAATTCAAAGGTTAAAAACAGATAATGGAGGCGAATATGTGAACAATAGTTTTACAAGTTACTGCACTACATAGAGCATCCAAATGAAACACACTATTCCATATACACCACAACAAAATGGTGTTGTTGAGAGAAAGAACCACACATTAAAAGAAATGGCTAATTGTATGATCCAATCTAAGGGACTAAGTCTAAAGTATTGGGCAGAAGCCATCAATTGTGCAAATTACATAGTAAATTGCATTCCCATAAAGGCTGTTAAAAATATAACACCGGAAGAAGCTTGGACTAAATTAAGCTAGATGTAAGTCATTGGCAGTATAGCATGAGCTCACTTTCCTGATGAGAAAAGGAAAGCATTGCAACCTAAAAGTGAGAAGTGTATATTTGTTGGTTATTCTGAAGATGTCAAAGGTTACAGACTTCTTCAACCATATTGTAATGAAATTATTATTAGAAGAGATGTTAAATTTGATGAAAATCTCTTGGCCTGCGAGCTTAATTCGATGATTGTGCTTTCTTTGGCCTGCGAGCTTAATTCGATGATTATGCCTTCTTCGGCTTGCGAGCCATCTTCGATGTTTGTGCCTTCTTCTGTTCCTATTCTAGTTTCTTCTTGACAGTGAGGATGAAAATCTACCTCTGCCTGCTCACCTTCCTCTAGATGAGTCCATTGAACCGGATCCAACACCAACACCAGCACCACCGCTTCTTAGATGGGTCCGTTCAACATGAGAAGTAGTTAGTGATCTTGTTGGTGATTCTTCAGATCAACGTCGGACACGTTCATAGTTCCAATGAGCCTCTTCTCTTTTGGCTCAAGTTTTAGAGACTCATGATCCAGAGACATTTGCAGAAGTTTCAGGTCATCCAAAATGGGATACAACAATGAATGAAGAGTATCGTTCTTTAATGGAAAATGATACTTGGGATCTTGTACCTCTTCCAAAAGGAAGAAAACTTGTCAGATGTAAATGTGTCTACAAAACTAAGTATGCATCAGATGGAAGTGTTGAAAGGCACAAGGCTCGGTTAGTTGCCAAAGGATTTTCCCAAGTTGAAGGAATTGACTATAATGAAACCTTTGCCCCTGTAGCCAAAATGAATTCCATCCGCGTTGTTCTTTCCCTTGCTGCCTCACATAAATGGGAGGTCTATCAGATGGATGTTAAATATGCCTTCTTGCATGGGGATTTGCAAGAAGAAATCTACATGGATCAACCTCCTGGCTATGTCCAGAATGACTCTAGCCTTGTTTGTCGCCTTAAGAAATCTCTTTATGGTCTTAAGCATGCTCCCCGAGCTTGGTATGCCAAAATGGAGAACTTTCTTATTAACACCGGATTTTCTAGATGCCATTCTGATTCTAATGTCTATACCAAGAAAGTAGGAAGCCATCTCATAATCCTTGTCCCCTATGTTGATGACCTTATCCTTACTGGTAGTGACTCAAAACTTTTAAACCATGTGAAAACCAACCTTAAGAAGAAATTTGAAATGACCGACTTAGGCTTTTTGCACTATTTGCTTGGCCTCCAAATTTTGCAAACCAATGAAATAATTTTTCTTTCCTAGTCTTAGTATGCTTGTGACCTTCTTCGTCGCTTTCACATGGAAGATTGTAAACCAACCCCTTTTCCCTTCCATTCTGGAGTCAAACTTGCTGCCACTTGTACTTCTCCCGAAGTTGCTGCCACCTTGTACCGTCAGTTAGTTGGTAGCCTCTTATACTTGACTCATACCCGTCCCGATCTTTCCTTTGCTTTTGGTCTTGTTGCCCGGTATATGAAAGCACCCCATGAAAGCCATTGGAAAGTAGCTAAAAGGATACTTTGGTATGTACGGGGTACAGTTCAGTTCGAGATACATTACAGTTCAGGGAGGACTCCTTTATTGGTTTGTTTCACTGATTCAAATTGGGCCGGTGACCCTGATGATCAGAAGTGTACTGCAACTTATGTTTTCTGCCTTGGTTCAAGACTCTGTTGGAATACCTGTGTTGTCGAACACCTTTTACTGGAAAAGGTCATGGCTCGTTTGCCACTAGAAGTTCATGTGTCATCTATTTGATGCCAATTGGTGGGTGTAGTATCAATCATTGTGGAAGGTTGCTTTGATGCTGCTACATCAACCTCCATGATGTCAAAGTCATACTTTGCTTCCCACTCTTGCTGCTTTGCCCCTACCTCCTGTGCTTGCTACTACTGCTCCTCTTCCTCTAGCCATGCAGGTGCCTCCTCAATAATAGGTGCCTCATACTCCACTCTACACTCATGCAATATGTTAGTATTCTCCAAGGAAATGGCACCCACATCAAGTATCTTCTCCGGCTGCCTCACGCACAGTTGGTGATTGTAGTGGACATATACCAAATCATTAAGATGTGGGAACTCCGACTTGTAAGGTCATAAATAAATTTAATGAGTCTCGAGGGTCATAAATATGTGAGAGGGTAATAAATTATAATAATTGTAATTGATTAGTTGAAGTTCTAACCTGTTGCTCTTTTTTGAGTATATTTTTTCAAGCACACTTCAATTGTGCTTGCATCCTGAAGCGCTATAGGTTTGGTTGAGGATCCGAATTGGAATTTTTTGCAAATTTGGTGCTTTTGCATTGTAATTTTTTCACCAAACATCTACACCAAATTAAAAAAAAGGACTTAATTACATTTCGTTGAAACATATTTCAACTTTCAAATAAAACATATTTAAAATTTTAAATTCTAGTGTCTTACGTGGCATCAAAATTTTCCTTTAATTGTAGCATTGGCAAAGCCAAATAGTCCGCTAGCCTCTCGATACGTCTCCATCTCATGATTAATTGTTATGCGAGCATCGACATCAAGTACCACCCTCTAGAGCCCTTCAATCACCTCGCCATTGAAATCAAAGTTGCATGATTAGTAAGCATAGTTGGGGTTGAGGAAAAGTGCTACTGCATGAATGGACTGATGGAGCGACTTGGTCCATCGACTATCAATTAAATCCCAAATCATCACGTATTTATTATATGCGGGGGTACGCTTGCCCACATAATAAGATTGGATAGCTTCTTTGACTCGATCCATAGCCTCATACAAACTACCCATTTCGGGCTTATCTCCATCAACCAAGCAGAGAACCTTTACCTAAGGTTCGCTAACCACGCACACTTCTTGCACTCCTTCCTAGAAGGAATCGATGTACACTAGTTTAGCGATGGCTCTCCCATCCTGTCTTGAGCTAGATGCACAATCACGCCACTCATCACAAACAAACATCTACTTCAACTCAAATGACAGTGGAGCATAGATCTTGAAATGAAGCTACTGGCAAAACATGTGGTTGTAGGATGCAACAACTCCTTGTTACTCGTGAATCTCCTCTTGAGACTAAGAAGAAATGCATGGTTATATATATGAATTTTGTGATGCTCCTAGCTTGATCAATGACCTACTTGATGAAGGATATTTTCCCCACATCCTCAAGCGTCAAATCGATGTAATGGGCAACACACGCAGTCCAAAGCAATGTGGGGTGCCTCTCCATTAGCAACATGTCAACAACCACATAATTAGTTGCATTATTTGTTATGATTTGCATGACATGTTGCAAACTAATCTCTCGGATGAACCCATCCATCAACTCAGACAACAATGCTGCATCTTTAACATGCGTCGATGCATCGATGGATTTAATAAACATTGTATCCCTAAGACAATGTACCGAGAAACTATGAAGGGTCCTACTTGTCATGCCCAACTCCTAGGGATAACTAAGGAGATGATGTATTGAGGCCCTCAAGTTGCAGACATGGAGTCCCGAGAGATAGCTTGACCAACAATGTCCAATTGCACAGACAGAGACCCACCTCACCATCACAGCCCCAGGTTCTTTACGACAGTATCCACCACAACAGCTGGCCTCCGAAAGACGTTGGGTCTTGCTCCACAAGGTACAAGTCAGGTATTATGGTGAGTGTCATTTCAATATTTGAGGCATTTGAGTTTGTGGCATCTATTACTTCTTTTGATTATGTGATGTTTACTTGGACATTATGCTCTTTACCTTGTTTCACTTTGGTTGTTGACATTGCGCCCTAGTAAGTGGGTCACCCTTAGGGATAGGCTTCTATTGGGAGGTCCTTTTGATGAGTCATCGTTCCATTCCCGACCATACTTGTTACTTTCCACACTTCATCCCCTCATCTCCTTACCTTTTGGGATTTTCGGATGTACTGACCCAAGAAGGGGTTGTCCCTCATTTCATGGGAAGAAGGGGTTTAAGGCCATGAGGCTTGTAGCTGGCCAAAGATAAAATCCTACTTATAAAGCTTCCAAATGCTCGCCAAGGAGGTCTTGAGAGCAATGAAACGCTTCTCCTAAAAAATCAAAGCCCTGCAAAAGCAAATTAATATTATATAAATGTCCCCACTTGTTGAGGTGTGTACACTCATGTGGTGTCCCTTTCTTTCCTTGCATATGGCACTTTGTGTACCTCTAGCTTCAAGTGGCCTTGTGGTACTACCCCTAAAGCTAATCGATTCACCAATAGGTAGTATCCAAGGTTTTGGATTTCTAATTAATTAATGACATTGAATGGGTTTGGAAAAATGATGCATTGAAAACGAAGGTACAAGTTACAACACACCCTCTACAAAGGCATCGATAAGTGAGACACTACAACCCCTTGTATGTCATGAACCCCATGCCCAAAAGTCTTCCCCTCATCCATGTCACCTCATCCACATGACTTAGAAGGAGGCCCCCTCGAGAAACACCCCTAAACTTGAGGAACGATTCACCCAATAGGTTCTTTTGTCAACCCTCCCATACCTAAGCTTGGCAAATTGCATAGGGTCTTTGAGCATTAGATTATTTTGGTGAGGTGGTTTGGACGTGTTTGCTTAGATGGCTCTTTTATTGATTTGATTTACTCATCATGATGCTTTGACTTGAGATCCTTGGAGGGTGTATCCATTTGTCTTTCAGGACCCAGCTGGTGGACAGTTTTGGAGGAATAAGCCTATCTTGGGCTTCCATGGGGCTTGAAGCCCACAAGTTGGATGCCAAGGGCCCACATGCCGGCTCACGATGACATGCCTTTGGAGGCCTAGAGGACAACTTGGAGGACCTTGCCTAGGGCTCACATGCCAAACTATTTGCTTGGAGGAGCTAAAACATCACCTTTGAGGAGTTGACGTCATCATTGGGGCTAGGGTTTGGTGGTGATGAAGTTGCTACTTGTCGACACTTGGCATGATTTGGTGGGAGAATACTTGTTAGAATTAGGAAAGTAATGTAGAACAGAAAATTCTTTTTGAAAATTCAGTTAGAAGAGCACTGGGAACACATCCATAGATACTGAACTTAGGAAGAATAATACTTAGATCTGAACAGACTGTAATTAAAACCAATCAGTGATCTAATTCTTAGTTAGCAAACACACAGAAAACTAGTTTGATGCAAACTTATTAATCACTGGATCTGATGCAGATTTAACTCATGAACAGATCTAAATAATATCTCAAATATAGATCAAAAGAATAGATCTGAACAACAGATCTGAAATAGATCTAAGCTAAGATAACCTTTAGTAAATAACCACTTACAGATTTGACTAGAAGATCTTACCTGGAGAAACTTACCTCAAATTCCTGAAGGAGAGCAGCCACACACAGGTGATGTAAGTCACTGAATATATGCTCAAAAAAAATCAAGTTCATAGATCTACCTTATAGGTTAGATCTCTTGCCAAGAGATGAATAGAATTTCTTGCCACCAAGGAGAAAGGGCCACATAAACACCACACCAAATCTGTGATTAAACCCTCACGCATTCCAGAGAAACAAACCCTCATATGCACAGGAAAATTTCAGGGATCCAAGCCCTCACACAAACAAAAACTTCTAGGGACCCAAACCCTTATACACACAGAAGTTACAGGCAGATTAGTGGGGCCGAGGCTCAAGGAATAGGGGCTAGATCTAGCTAGAGGAGACACACCTTAAAGAGAGAGGCCAGGTCTGCACAAAAGAAGGGGGACGACTGCTTCTGGAGGAAGCCTAGAGCACTAGGCTAGTAAGCTGAATAGGACGGCATCAACACATAGTTAGACAACAACAAAACAACCCTTTAAATCCAACAGAGGAACCCTTTTCTCCTCAGCAACTGTCATAGAAGGAGGCCGCAACAAATGGTAACAACAACTAGCCACAAAACGTTGACTGGTAGGAGGGCCGAACCACCACAGGAAGAAGCCCCAAGGGGTTGATACACCACAACAAATAGTCTCAAGGGTGGGCCGAGCTACCACATCACAACAAATAGCCTCAAGGGAGCGGAGCTGCCACACCACAACAAATAGCCTCAAAGGTGGGCTGAGCTACCACACCACAGCAAATAGCCTCAAGGGGGCCGAGCTGCCACACCACACTAGTCTTCAAGGGGAGCCGCAACAAACACAACAGTCCTCAAGGGGAGCCGCAGCAACACAAAAAACACTTCAACAACAGATGGAAGGAGGGCTGCAGCAAAGAGAGAGGATCTGCTTACCTTAGGAGCTCAAGAGCATACAAAAATTGTGTGTAATGTGAAAGGTAGAGGGTAGGTTATTTATAGTTTAGGCTAGGGCATAAATAAAAGAAATTAAATTAAAAATACTTATTAAAAATAACATGTTTAAATTAAGTTAATTTAAACATGTTATAATTAACATTTTAATTTAAACTTTACTTTAACCTTTGAGACAAAAACAACAAAACCCCAAACCAACACAAGCAAGGGTAAAGGAGGGTTTAGGTGGGGTAGCTCGGTGGCAATACTTGTCCATTCATATTCAAGGTGACCTTATTAACTTTATCATCATTGCATATGGGATACATCCCTCATGTGGTCATGCCCACCTTCAAGGAGGGTCATACACCAACAAAATACCTGATCAAGGATCAAGTTACCCCAGAACATTTCTGGGGTCTTATCCACCAAGGTACAAGACCAAGGATCAACCCATGCCCTAGGCATGGGTACCCTGGATCATGTCCAGGGGCCCTAGACATATCTAGGGGCTTTAATTGCTTGGTCCCAGACCAAGAACCCCAGTCATATACTGGGGGCCCTCTCAGGGGTCTTTACTACTTGGTCCCAGACCAAGAACCCCAATCATATACTGGGGGCCCTCTCAGGGATCTTTACTGCTTGGTCCCAGACCAAGAACCCCAGTCATATACTGGGGGCTCTCTCAGGGGTCTTTACTGCTTCGTCCCAGACCAAGAACCCCAGTCATATACTCGGGGCCCTCTCAGGGGTCTTTATTGCTTGGTCCTAGACCAAGAACCCCAGTCATATACTGGGGGCCCTAACAAGGGTCTTTTGCTGCTTGGTCCCAGACCAAGAACCCCAGTCATATACTGGGGTCCTAACAAGGGTCTTTGCCATCCTCCCGAAGAATGGCTCTTGCAGCTGCTATAAATTTAACAATACTTGAGGAGGATATAGCGCATGAAAGAGAGGCTCTATGAACCCAAACAACTTCAACCTTCTACTCCAACGACTTTCTCAAAGGGTCAAAACGTCACCCTTAGAGGGGTGACGTCATTTTAGGGTTTCTATTGTGCACTTTTTCAATTTTAAGTTTGAATTAAAAATGAATTACTTATGTAAAGTGGAAAAATAAGGGTTGTTGTCCTTTTATTTTGGGTTTACCCTAACTTAAGTGGACAAACTATGTTTAAGACATTTTGTATAAATAGAGATCATTTGTTTCTCATTTTGATGATAGCTATCCCATTGTGAGAAGATTAATGGCTAAAATTTTCGCTATACTTGAGCATTTTGGTATCTCTCTCTCTTGCAAATGAATTTTGGTGCTATCTCTTTGTGATTGGATGTGGTTAAGCGGTGCGCACCTCTTGGAGGCTTCTTCACTTGCTCTTGAATGGTAAATGCTTGGTGAACTAGGGTTTAATCTCTCTGTTTCTTGGAATTGGTAAGGAAAAATCTGCACTTGTTAGTTATTTCTTGCTTATTCTTGGTATTTGTTAGTTGAAACCCTAAGAGGAGTATGTTGCATACACCCTCCATTAAGCTTCATTTCATTTGTTAAGTTTATAAGTCATTCTTGGAAAAGGGTTGCTAGGAGAAATACAAGTGTGTATACCCTCCTAGACTTACTCTAGTTTGATTGGCATACCCTAGGGAGTACGAGGATTTACAATTTTACATCCCTAGGGATCTTGTTGATCTAACTTATGCTTTAAAGACTCCATTCACCCAATTATAAAGGCATTAATCTGATTTTTGCATTCGAGAAGTAAAATTATTTGCATTGGTAAACATGTTTTGGTGAAATATCAATCTTGTTTAAGTTGGGTTCTTTTGTGGATGCCTCGAGGTGGCAAACCCCTCTAGGGCGTCTTAGTTCTCTTAGTCTTCTTGCTGCTGTCATAACTTTTCATCTTCAGCCATTAGGGCTGCAGAAACCATAATATAACTCTCTTAATAACTCGCTTTTCAACTGTTGGAATTTTCTAAAAGTTTGCCACAATAATCTACTAATCTTAGTGCATCTTTTGGGTGGACTCTTTGTAGGTTTTGGTGGTTGAATTTGTTGCTGTAACAATGTGTTTGCTACAGCCATAAGGCTGCAATTACATCTCTGCAATACTTATTTATAACAGCCTTGTATTCATGCTAAAGTCTTGCTCTTTCATTCTTGAGCTAAACAAGTGTTTGCTAGCTTGTCTCTCGTTTATTTACTAGATTTTTAGCACTTTATTTGCAGCTCTTACTATCTTTTGTTGTTGATATATATTATTGTTTACTGCTGCAATTAGGGACACCAAGCTTAACTTGCTTGTCCGCCTAACATATTACGTGCATACCTGGCTTCTCTTGTGTCTCTGGCAGGTACAATCACCCTTTGTAGGTACTCATACCTCTTGGCAACCATTGGATACGACCAAGACTCTTTCCCAAGCCTTTTTCACACTTAGTATCTTGACCTATAAGGGCTACACTTCCATCATACCACTTTTCATCTCATTTCCCCCAAGGATCACCCGAGATTCCCCCCTTGAGGTTATCACTTCATCTCTAAAGCGACGGGAATACCTATCTTAGCTGACACTGGGTAGGTGTTCTTTTAGTTGTCGCCATTTTGTGGTTGGGTCAGGCTTTTCCCAACTTACAACTCTTTGCGATAACATTTTGGCGCTGTTGCTGGGGAGGATTTTGAATCCTCTTCCGAGCCCTAACCACACTTGGCAAGCTATCCCAAAGCTTTTCCCTAGTTTTCCCGGCGACTGCACCTGAGGGAAGTTCCCTTTCCCCTTTTCTTTGATGAACTTTTGGGTTGATCTGACGACTCCATCTTCCAAGAACCCACATTTCCCTTTTTCCCCTTTCATCCTTTGGTGATCCTTGTTCTCATCTGGTGACTCCATTGAGGTATTACCCTAAGTAATGGAACCATGGCCTCACGAGGCTTACCATGGGCATTCCATAAAGTGTACCCTTCTCTTGATGTTCACAATATCCGCGGATATCCAAATCATTGCTCTACAGAGTGGAGGGAAAATTGCCCTAAATTTAATGGTGATCCAGCTCTAGTAGTCACCCATGTTGTGAGTTATATGAAGTATGCTTCAAGCTTAAATGTGCTACATGAAGATGTTATGATGAAAATTTTTGTATCTTCACTGGAATCAAGTCAAAGGAGTTGGCTTGCACACTCATGTAATCCAAGAAGTATCCCATCTTCTACAAAGCTCATTGAAGAATTTCTCAGGCATTATCGACCAACTACCCAGAATTTGCAAGATACTTTCCAAGAGCTCAAAGACGTTCTTTGTAGAGAAGGTTTTCCTATAGATGAGGATGAAGAAAAGCTTGAAGAAGATCTTGATGAAGTTTCTCATGTTGAAGATCTAAACGAGACATTTGATGAAGATGAAGTGCTTATATTTTCCCTTCCACTTGATGAAGACATCTAGGCTTTTGCTCTTCCTACACATCAAGAAGAGAACATGGCAAGTTATAATCCTTTTGAAAACTTTGATGATGCTTTATTCCATGATTGTGGAAATGAAGAAAGATGCCGGAAGGATCTCGATGAAGCTTCTCTTGCAGAAGGCTTGAACGAGACATTGTTATCTACTTTCCCTTTTAAAGAAGATGAAGTTGTCTAGTCTTGTGAAGAAGTAATAAACTCCTATGATAGAAGTGAAATCATGGAACAACCCCCGGATATAGTTGACAATCACATTGATGATTTCATACAGGTTGGGAGACGTAGATGGGTTTTTGGTCGTTTCATTTTTGATAGAGACTCCATTTATGACATTGAGGGTAGCGCTCAAGCAAAAGAGGTTGAGTTGTCATCGTCAGAGGACTGGTATTCATGCATGTATAATTCAGATGTTTGGCAACCTAGTGATGATATGGTTACAGATTTGTTCTACCCCTTCGAGGATGACTTGTTGCAACATACTCTAGGTGATCTTCGGTCATCCCTTGATATGTACACTTTTGGGGAAGCAAATTTGTTCTGTGAGGATTTTTTGCCATTGTACTCAAATTTTGATAGACACTAGGTCGTGGCCAGCCCAAGGCACTCTGAGGTCTACACTACCAAACAAAAGTATTTTCATATTGAGACTTTTGGTGGGGATTTGTAGATAAAGAAGCGACGTTTCCTAAGTCTGAGGGAGGAGTTTTTCTCTAGACATGAGGCTGTGCCTTACACCATTTCCCCTTGTTTGGGAAATCAACAGGTTTTCTTGGGATCCTTTACCTCCTCTCAGCATTCAGGGGACAATGACATTTCAGGCGAAGATGAAGAACACGCCCTTGCAGAGAAATATGGTTTTAGTTATGAAGAAGACTTCCACAAAACGCATCATGTTGAAGATCCAATTGAAGCTGCCTTGACTTCTGTTCTTGCTACACACGAAGACAAGGAGATGGTCAATTTCAATCATGAAGATGAACAATCGTCTAGATAAGATAGTCCCGTTCAGAAATGGATCGATCAGGGTTGTGGATGTTCTTTCCAACAGGATTTCCTCCCTCCCACCCATCTCCATGAGTTTCATTTTGTCATTGATTATATGTCTATTTATGGTCATGACCATTACGTGCTTGACTTATCTTTGTTGTATTACATAATTAAGCACGGGGGAAGATGCTTTGATAAGATGATCAGCTGGTTGCACTGGTTGGACGACTTCACTTGACATTTCAAGACCTAATCATGAAAGGTGAACCCGTGGAGTCCCTCTCATTGCCTCGAGTTCCAGATCTGCCTTTGGTTCTTGAGAATCTAGCCACTCCGCCGATGACAAGTTCAACTTTAGTAGTAGATGCCTTTTCCTTCTTTTTAACCTTTTCATCAATAGAATCATGGGCAATCCACATAATGTTTGGGTTTGATTTATTAAAAATTCGAACATCATGCCCCGAGATTTTAGCCATGGGGTACTTCAACCAGCTAACCCCACCTATCATTTTCTGCCCACATAGTTTACAGTGTAATCTTTGTTGGTTCGTCCCATCTTCAAGTTCACCACACTGCAAAATTAGGTCCAAAGGATTTGATATGTTGGTAAGGAAATACTCAACATTCAAATTGAAACCTAGGGCCAAAAAGATCGAAAAAAAGGAACATCAAACACCGTTGGAAAAAGAGCTTGTTGATAAAAAAAAAGACCTCTAGGTTTTTTCTATAGTCGTGAAAAATTATGATAAGAGGCAAGCAACATGGACTTTGAAAACCCCTGCATAAATCTAGAAAAAATTAGTTTAAGGGGGTGGAATTTGAAGAAATACCTGGGATTTGAGAATATCAACACCTTAGTTAGGTAGCACTTGATCTGTGCTCCCATAAAAAAATTTGATGCTGATGGAAACAATGATTTGGCCCTCATAAACCCGTTTGTTGATGATGGTAAACCCCTTTCTTGTCATTCCCCAATAGCTGCAAAGAGAAATGCGCCCCCCCCCCCCA
>JASDQU010105650.1:50737-85888 GCA_032191745.1 Picea mariana
ACGCCTTACCACCTTGGCCGATTTTTCCCATCGTGCACGATATTTTCGTGATTTTTTGAAAAAGTAGTTCGATTTTTTCCCAAACCTTGCGATTTTTTCCCTGCAATTTTTTGCGGTGGGTTTCACATGGCGATTTTTCGCAATGTTGGCAAAAAATCACCAAGTTTTTCAACTATGGTCAGAACTTTGTTCAATCTACAGTTTTTTTATAATAAAGACATATATTTTCATTGGCGACTACTATAGGTTCTTTGTGTTTGAAACTTCTATTTTCTTAGGCTTTCTATTGTTTTTAATTTCGATCTTAATAGGGTTTGAGTGATAGGCTTCAGATTGTCTTCCATCCTATTGACCTTTTCTTCTTTCTATTTCTTTTGACACCATTAGAAGGCACTAGTTTACTGAATCTGAACTCTTGATTTCTCACTTAAAACGAACTTTCACATCAAACATTGAATATTGTGCATCTTAGGCATATTCAAGTAGGCATTTAGATCATTTTCATTCTGTTTTAGACAAATTACAACAAGATTAGCTTGCTGTAATTTTCATTTTGTAGCAGAAACAAAGAATCATAAACAAATAATTTTCTCAGTTTCTGTGCATTAAAAAATCATAAAAAATATAAAAAACTCAAATAATACTTAAAAAACAGCTTTTAATTCATAAAAAAACAGTTATAATTCTTCACTGTAGTTTCTGTTTTTGCACTTAGCTAAGTGTGTTTGCATCATATAGTTTCATTGGGTTGCATGCCCAACTTCATATTGATTTATTGCATAGATTTCCATGCCATTTTCAGCCTCAAAATGGTAATTTATAGCTTGCTGAAAATTCAGTTCTGCAAGTTTATTAGTGCATTTTCATAGCATAATTGAATTAAATTTCATCCTCTAAATCATATTGCATCATTTTCCATGTGAAATTTCAGTCTTTTAATCAGTTATTGTTTGCTGTTTTTTAAATTATTATGCACAGATTTGTTTACGACAGCAAGCTGTAATTTTGATTTAAGTATTACTGATGGAATATTGCATCATAGTTTGACACCTAAAGCCATCTAGGGATTCCTGCCTGTGGTTAACAAGCACTAACCCAAACTGCAGGGAAGGAGTTGGAAGTGGCAGCGTACTATTTTCAGTTACCTTGGAACCTTATGGTTTCAAGTGATAGCTGGTTGTACCTTTCCCATCTATCCAACCATCAAACATTATTGTGATTCTACTGGTTTCCGATGATTGTTTAAGCTGCTCCAATCTGGTAGTGATATTGGCCTTTACCTTTTGAAGAATTGCCCCCCTGAACTTGTTATAAGTAGGGTCTGGTAGTGATATTGGCCTTTTCCTTTTGAAGAATTGCCCCCCTGAACTTGTTATAAGTAGGGCTTGTTAAACTTTAAACTCAGCAACAGAATATTAAAGCCTATAATCTTCTTACACAGAATTTTAATTTACTGTTGATTTCTAATTCTGGAAATTATGCAGAAATATTACAGCTGAGTTTAACCTCTAATGCACAACAGAAAATACGCAGGAAACCAAGCACATAAAACTTATACACCGGAAATTTTACCCTGGAAACTTATACACCTGGAAATTTTACAGTAGCTGAAAAATACACAAATTTCTTACAGCAAATTTGCCCTCTTTTTGTCAGTATGGCCCAGTCAAATTGCCCGAACAGCTCGGCCCTAGTACAGCCCTGGTACAGCCGGTACAATCCCCAGCCCCTCCAATTTGCTGCTGTACGTCCTGTTCTGGCTGTTGTACGGCCCTGTACGGCTGCCTTCTTCTGCCGCTCGAACCAGCTGCAACTCGGCCTCTACCTCAGCTCTTCAGCACACCTCTTCCTCAGCCAAAATCACCCTCTGCTCTTCTCAGCTCAACTCAATGTGTTTTGTGTCCTCACCCTCAGCCTCCTTTTATCACTCTATTTCCCTTCTCATGAAGTTTCTAGAAGACTTCAGAAATTCACTCTAAGTGAAATATCATTTCCTTCAGTTAGAAACTTAGGAAATTTGAGCAAAAAACCAATAAAAGTTATTTACATGATTTTTATGCTTTTCCTAAGTCAAAACTTAGGCTAAAACTAAAAATGCTGATCTTGGCATTAATTAATTGTCTCTAGCATACATGGACACTTAGGCCTATGCTGAGACACCTTCCAAGCTACAAAATGAACACTCCCTCTTAGCGAGGAAGGTGTTCTGTACCACCCCTAACTTGTCCCTGAAGAAGACAAACTTGCCTTTCATCAAGGCCTTCGTGAGAATGTCTGCCACATGTTCACCTATAGGCACATACTGTAGCTTCACTGCCCCTTTCTGCACACAGTCCTCAATGAGGTGCAATCTGATCTCAATGTGTTTGGACCTGTCATGAAACACTGGATTCTTAGAGAGCTTGATGCAGCTCTGATTGTCACAGTGGATGACAGTGGTCTCCAATTCCTGCGCAAACAACCTCATGAGAAGCTTCCGAAGCCAAATGGCCTCGCATGTTGTTAAGCTGGATGCCATGTACTTTGCCTTAGTAGAGCTCAACACAACTGACTTTTGCTTCCTACTGAACCAGTAAACAACTCCTGATCCCAAGCTGAAACAACACCGTGAAGTGCGTTTTCCATCAACTGTGCTGCTTGCCCAATCTGCATCTGTAAAGCCCATAAACTTCACTCCATCTCCCTGGATAAAACTCAACCCATACTCAACTGTGCCATGCAGATATCTCAATACATTCTTCGCTACCACCCAGTGTACTTTCCTCAGCTCAACCATGAACTGATTGAGTGTGTTGACTGCAAAGCATATATTTGGTCTACTGATGACCAGATACATAAGAGAGCCAATCAACTGCCTGTACAGTAGGGTCCACTGCCTCTAATCTAGAAGCATCAATCTTCTTACAATTGGTCACCATGGGCGTAGACATAGGCTCGCAATTCTACATACCAAACCTCTTCAGAATCTCCACTACATACTTGCCCTTCACAAGGAAAGTCTGACCATCTCATTGCCACACCTCTTACCCCAGAAAGTAGTGCATCAACCCTAAATCCTTCATCTCATACTCCGAAGCCTCTCTGAACCTGTGAGAAACAGGTCATCCACATACAACACCAGAATGAATGGCTCACCTCCAATTATGATGTAGTAGAGGTTTGAGTCCTCCTCACTCTTGGTGAAGCCCATCCCCTGCAAGTAGCTTTCTATTCGTGAGTACCATGCCCTAGGAGTTTGCTTGAGCCCATACAAGGCTCTCTTCAACCTGCATACTTGGGAATCTCTCCCCTGCACCTCAAAACCCTCTCGCTGTTTGATATACACCTTTTCCTCAATGATGCCATTAAGGAAGGCTGTCTTCACATCCATCTGGTGGATCTTCCACCCCATATCTGCTGCAATAAAAATCACGACCCTGATCGAAGTGTACTTGGCTACTGGGGAAAATGTCTCGTCGTAATCAATTCCCTCCTTCTGAGAGAACCCCTTAGCCACAAATCAGACTTTGAACTTATCCACACTGCCATCTGTAACATGCTTGATCTTGTAGATCCACTTCGAGACAATCATTGATTCCCCCTCTGGCCTGGGGACAACCTCCCATACATCATTCTTCATGATGACGGCATACTCTTCCACCATGACATCTCTCCACACCTGCTGCTAAGATGCCTCATGAAAGCTGGAAGACTCGGCCTCTAACAACTCGCTCATCAGAGCCATGTAACTGGAAAATCTCTGTGGTGCTCTACTCTCACTGAAAGAAGTCCTAGGAGCACCCATGTACTCCTGTGCTTCTCTCAAGTTCAGCTCGACCCATCTGGTCTTCCTCCTCCTAGTAGGAGTATCCTGTACTGGTGGAGCCTCCTGCTCCTCATTTTGCTCTGAAGTCTGAGCATCCATTCCTATACTTGTACATGTAACTCGTGTCTCCTCTTCCTTTTGAGTCTCAAGCTCCTGATCCCCTGCTCCTGCTGGAACAATCCCATAAGCCTTCCTCAAGGCTCTGTCCTCCTCGAACTTCACATCCCTCTTGACCACCATCTTCCTTAATGTAGGGATGTAGACTCTGTATGCCTTGGAATTCTCACTGTACCCAATGAAGATCTCCTTTTCTGCAATGACCTTGAGCTTTGTCCTCTTCTCCGAGGGGACATGACAGTAGACAAGGCATCCAAATACCCTGAAGTGTCCAATCTCCAGTTTTTTCCCTGTGAATACCTCCTCATGAGTCTTCCTCCCCAACACCTTGTGAGGACTCTTGTTCTGTATGTAGACTGCAATGTTGCAAGCCTCTTCCCATAAGAATCTAGGCAGGTCCTAATCATACAACATAGCCTTCGCAACCCCAACTATGGCCTTGTTCTTCCTTTCCGCCAACCCATTCTGCTCTAGGTTGTACGGAACAATCAATTCCCTCTTTATCCCAACACCTACACAAAAATTGTTGAAGGCCTTTGAGGTGTACTCATCTCCATTGACAGATCTTAGTGTCTTGATTTTTCTGCCCGTTCGGTTTGCCACAAGAGCTTTGAACTCTTGGAACCGATTGAAGACCTCATCCTTGGTCTTCATGAAATAGATCCAGGTCTTCTTGGTATGGTCATCGATGAAGGTGACATAATACTCGTACCCTCACAAGGATATTGACGACATGGGCCCACATATGTTGTGAGTGTATCAAATCAAGAATTCCTCATGCCTGTTGTTGTTGTTTGGGAAAGTTGTCTTGGTGTACTTCCCCATAACACATCCCTTGCATAGCTCATGATACTCTGTGCTGAAATATGGAAGGCCTGTCACTATCCCCTTGAGCACCTTGAGTGCTCCATGATGCAAATGCGCTATCTGTTGATGATTACAACTTCGTGAGACATTCTCCAGGTTGTACTACTACTCCTTGATGGACTAAGCTGGGTTGACCTGTGACGATACTCCTCGATGCACTGAGCTGGGTTGACCTGTGACGATACTCGTCGATGGACTGAGTTGAGTATGACACTTATCGATGGACTGATAAGTTGTACTAGGTTGGTGCCCAACGACCCTTGGGGTGTAGCCCATGTGGTTGGGATATTTTCCAGGTTGTACTCCTCGATGGACTGAGCTGGGTTGACCTGTGATGACATAATGGGTTGGTGCCCAACGACCCTTGGGGTGTGCCCATGTGGTTGGGATATTTTCCAGGTCGTACTCCTCGATGGACTGAGCTCAGTTGACCTGTGATGATACACACACTATGTGGGTGTAGCCCTAGTGTACTGTAGTGGGTTGTGCCCCCTAGACGAGATGAGCAGGTCCACATTGGTTGTAGCCATGTGTGACATGATGGAGGATACCGTTCACTATGACGTTAGAGAAGGAAGAAGGCCCAAGCCTTGCGCAAAAGACATAGAGGTTCAAGTCGGCCCTGTTGAGAGGCACCACTTAGACGTGACAGTTCACATGTTGGACTTGTATATATAAGAGAACTATCTCCCATTTGGAGACATCACTTTGGATCATTTCTCCCTTGTGTATTTTTGCTCTCTTGGACTAGTGCACTATCTTTGGAGTAGTAGTGCCATTCTTCTTTATATTCTTGCATTTTCTCTTGGACAAATATTATAGTGAAAGGTTGCTTGGTTTTCTTCCCTTGTGCATAAGGGTTTCCCAGGATAAATTGTTGTGTATCTTATGCATGGTTATCTTCTTGTGATCTTGGTTATTTATTGCAACTATTGTAAATGGTTTATGCTTCATTTTTTTGTTAATGAAATCTGAACAAGCAACTAGCTAGCCCTCTTCTGTAGCTTGCTAGCTCTTTTCTGCAATTCCCTAGGGTTTGATTGCAGCTGCACTTTTCCTTGTCAAGCTTGTTGAGCACATTTCCCTAGGTCGTTGGGCCTAATTCCTCCATAGATCAGTGCGCCCTACCCTAGCGCATCTCCTGCAACCCTCAGATTGCAGATTGAAGAAGTTTGAATTTTTTGAAATTTTTCGGTCTTAGGGTTTCTGCAGCCATGGTGACAAGCATTCCAGTGGAAGATAGGCTTGATGGAACCGCTAACTTTAACTCTTGGAAGTCTTGATTACTCATCACTCTGGAAGAGAGTGATTTGATGAAGTTTGTGGAAGAGGTTGTGCCAAAACCTGATGATGCTTCAGAGAAGTCTAAGTGGAAGAAGAATGATGCAAGAGCTAGAAGGATCACCATTTCCTCTGTGAGAGGCCACTTGATTCCACACATCTCCAAATTGAAGACAACTAAAGAGATGTTTGACGCCTTGAAGAAGTTGTTTGAGAGCAACAACACCAACAAAGCCATTGCCTTGAAGCACCAGCTTCAGAACATCAAGATGACTAAGGAAGATACAATTGCCACCTTCTTCATTAAGATATTTGAGATCAGAGATCAGTTGGGTGCCATTGGAGAAATCATCTCAGATGGAGAACTTGTCATGTTGACTCTTAATGGCCTTCCAAGCCATTGGGAGCCATTCATTTAGAGTATTAGTGGGCGATCCAAATTGCCTAAGTTTGATCGGGTATGGGAATATTGTACTCAAGAGGAGACCAAACTTGCATCCAAAGGTGCGCAAAGTTCCCTTCACGATGAAAGTGATGCCCTTACCTCTCATGCAAGGAAAGGCAAAGGAAGAGGACGAGGTTCCGACAGATCATTCAAAGAAAGAAATCCCAGACCAACTCTTGAGCATAAAAAGAAGGATCTTTCAAAGATTCAATGCTTCAAATGTGAGAAGGTTGGCCACTATGCCAGATAATGCCCTTTGTTGAAGAATAAAAAGTAGCATGCTTCCATCGCTAATGTTGACCGAGAGCCACCCTAGAAGAAGTCAAGGAAAGCAAGAAAGGACGTTGAGGAGTTCTTCTTCATTTCAACCCTCTCAGGTACGGTTCTTACTAGTAGTGATATTTGGTTGATTGATAGTGGTGCTTCCAGAGATTGGATATAGAGAGCACCTCACAGATCTAGTAGAAAAAGACTCTCGGTTGAATGTTGTACTTGGTGATGATGCCAGATGTACTGTGAAGGGATCTGGGGCCACTTTCTTCCAGTCAGACTTTGGTACCCCGCTTCATTTGAGTGATGTATTGTTTGTACCGGGGATGAGAGGGAACCCTGTCTCTATTTCAGCCTTGGAGGACAAAGGATACAAGGTTTCCTTCTCTGATGGTAAGGTTCTTGCATGGCACAAGAACTCTGGTATGGAATCAACCCATGTGATTGGTGTTCAAGAAGACAATTTGTATAGATTGACAGTCCGACCAGTTCAGGCCATGGTGCATGATTTTATCAGTCTGAGTGAGTTATGGCATAGGAGACTTGCTCATTTGCATTATAGAGCTCTTCCTGCTCTGGGAAAGATGGTGATGGGTCTTCCACAAGTCCGTGTTGAGCATGATGGCATTTGCAGAGGTTGTGCTCTTGGGAAAAATGCCAAGGGGTCTTTTCCAAGCAGTGACAACAGATCCAAGGGGATCTCAGACTTGGTGCATTCAGATTTGCGTGAGCCTATGACAGTTGCTTCTTTGAGTGGATACTTATACTATCTGATCTTCGTTGATGACTACTTATACTTGGATTTACTTTTTGAAGTCCAAGGAATTTGAAGAAGTCCTTGGTAGGTTTCAGGGGTACAGAGGACAGGTTGAGAACTTGATCGGAAAGAAGATCAAGATAATGAGATCAGATAATGGAGGAGAGTACACCTCCAAGGGTTTCTTTGATTTCTACGTTGAGGTAGGGATCAAGAGGGAGTACACTGTTCCTTACAAACCGCAGCAGAATGGGGTTGCAGAGAGAAAGAACAAGTCACTCTACACTCTATCACTCATTTGTCAACCCAGGGCTTATTGTGCTTACGCGACACCCTTGTGCAATCTGCATAGAAAGGAGAACTAGCTTACTGTAACTATGATTACAAAAGCAATGAGTCACAAAACCCTGATCCTTTCAGTCTTATGGTGGTATCTCTGAAAACTAAGCTCTCTGAAATATCATAAACTCAATCTTTGAATATTCACTTGACTAGGATTCACGAGAACTGTGATTTTGTAGCAACTATGCATATGTATAAAAAGAAATGCTAAGGTCTATAAAACTAAAAAATTACGATGCTGTAACAGCAAGGGTAAAGTACTTAATGATCCCTGTCCTCAGCGCTGTGGATGATGCCAAAGTTTATTATGATGGTAGATTCTTCACCTAGGCTCTGTTATACATACCCAGATTTATCTACACATACCTAGAGTTTAACCATAAGGTGTTAGGATAACGATAGGTCTGATTTTAGATGCTGGCTGAAATCTATTCACCCTAATAATCTTTAATTGTCATTATTCAACAAATATTCAGGGCCATTATGAAGCATATAACCATTACTCAACAAACTGTAAAATAAATCTCAGAAACTAACAATCTAATCAACATATATATCTAATTATCATGCATGAGTTTAACTAACAACAAAAGATACAACCAACAAAAGAAATAATACGGATTGTACCTATGAGTGGGCCCTTGCTCATGGTACTCCCGTATTCACACTTCACTAATTATCAACAGGAAATGATCACACACAGTGGAATATATATATACATATCGGAAATTGGGAAATTCAAGACAGTATACGCTCAACTCAATGTATGATATGTCTCACACGCTAATTGTCTTTGCTCAACCGAGCATACATATATATACAAAATACTTGGCTAAAGATAGCTCTGTGCAGAGTGCCAATTCCCTAGATTCTAGGAAATACTGTTGAAACAAATTGGTGCCTACTCCATCCATGTATTCACTGGCTGCTCACGTCCTGGATGCGCTGAGTAGACTGTTATGCATGTTCCCTTTTTAGATTAATCACATGTGATAAAATAAAGATGCTGAGCATCTTAGTTACTGCTCATGGCTATGTAGCGTTCACATTGATAACCATCAACCCTGCCACTTGTCTACATGTTAGTTGTCCATTCAAAGCATGTCGTACTGTGTAGGTGCTGATATATATATATATGCAAGAATAGAATGTGGCTTTGTGCTGGAAATATATCTTCTTAAAATATCCTCTTTATAAATCTCCATAATTTGCCTTGCATTGATACACGTCTTCATATGAACTTGGAACCTTGCATTATGTAGCTGGAACCTGGGGCCTTGCATTTTGTAGCCATAGTTAATGTTATTGAAAACCACACATATTTAATAATTCAAATAGTTTCTAAAGTTCACTTTAATTCTAATTTATGAACAAAAATCAAGAAGATTATGTGGCAATAATAATACCTGTGATAAAGGTGGAACTTTATAAAGATAAGTATGTGGAAAACATAAAAGGAGGGCAAAATGCATGTCTATTTATAGGAGATAGGGAACACAAAGATGCCAAAATGGGGGTTCATCAGCAGGGATGTTTCCTTTGAGGAGGAGGTAGCCTTCAGGAGATCTAGAGGATCTCAGATGGAGATTGATTGTGAGAGGCATGAGGAGATGGTATCTTCTCCCCCTCACCCTTCAACAGTTCAGAGGGAGCTAATTCAGCCCATGGAGACAATTGAGCCTGTTGATCCTGTGGATCATGTTGATGTTCCCAGAGATATTGCAGTATGCCGGAAAAGGCTTGCATGGGCTCGTCAGACTTTGCAGGAAGTAGAGGGACATGCATCTCCCCGTGGTACTTTCAGAGAAAGTAAGAGACCTGAGAGATTCTAGAGCCATGTTGCAGCGATGAGCCACATCATTGATTCTGAGCCTTCCTTTTATGAGGAGGCATCTAGTCAGTAGGTATGGAGAGATGCCACGATGTAGGAGTATCAATCCATCATGAAGAATGATGTGTGGGATATTGTTTCGAGACCTGAAGGGAAGTTCGTGGTGACTTCCAAGTGGATCTATAAGATCAAACATGTAGCTGACGGGAGCATCGAGAAGCACAAAGGGAGATTTGTGGTTAGAAGATTCTCTTAGGTAGAGGGATTAGACTATGATGAGATGTTTGCTCCTGTTGCTCGATACACTTCCATTCAGACAATCATTGCCCTTGCTTCATCCATGGGTTGGAGACTACATTAGATGGATGCGAAGACAACCTTCCTCAATGGAGAGATTGAGGAAAAGGTGTACATCGAGCATCGAGATGGTTTTGTGATTCATGGAAGGGAGTCCCATGTGTGCAGGTTGAAGAAGGCCCTGTATGGACTCAAGCAGACACCTCGAGCTTGGTATGCGAGGATTGATGGATACCTGATGAGTTTGGGTTTCAGCAAGAGTGTTGTTAATGCCAACCTGTACTATAAGAATGTTGATGGTGAGTCCTTGATTTTGATCCTGTATGTTGATGATTTATTTCTCACCGGAGCAGAGCGTCTCATTGCTTGGTGCAAGCATGAGTTCGTCTTTGAATTTGAAATGAAGGATCTTGGCATGATGCACTATTTCTTGGGACTAGAGGTGTGGCAGAGAAATGACGAGATCTTCCCGAGCCAGGGGAAGTATACAGTTGAGATTCTAAGGAGATTTGGGATGTTGGACTGTAAGTCCATGGCCACACCAATGGTGTTGAATCTAAAGAAGTTGAGTGAGTCTTCTTCTGAATTAGACTTGATTGATCCGACTACGTATAGACAACCGATTGGATCATTGATGTATCTGGTTAACACCAAACCAAATATTTGCTATGTAGTGAATGCACTTAGCCAGTTCATGAGTCAACCGAAACAGTTGCATTGGGTAGCAACGAAGCATGTGTTGAGATACTTGTGGGGCACAATTGGATATGGCTTAAGATATGCTTCCAATGTTGACATGAGATTACATGGATATGCTGATTCTGATTGGGTAGGGAGCATAGTTGACAGGAAGAGCACCTCAGGGTGTTGCTTCAGTTTGGGGTTTGCCATGGTTTGCTGGTGTAGCAGGAAACAAACTTCTGTGGTCTCGAGTACCGCAGAAGCCGACTATATTGCAGTATGTATGGTAGTACGGAAGTAGTGTGGCCTCAGAACCTCCTTGCAGGATTGTTTGGACAGAAGCGAAACGTGATGCGTCTGCTGGTGCGATAGCAACATAGATCCAAGATTGGGACAAGCGTGAAAACAAGGCCAAGGTATTGTTGCGTATGTTTGTTAAAGATAGCATAATTCCACATATTAGAGAAGCTAACACTTCTGCTGAAACATGGACAACGCTTAAAGCCTTGTATGAAACTAGCAACACAAATCGTATTCTGTTCTTGAAAACTAAATTGCTAGGCATTAAGATGGATGGAAATGAATCTGTTAGTTCATTTTTGGGTCGCATTAAAAAGGTGAAAGACAAGCTAGGAAATATAGGGGAAACAGTTTCCAACACTGATCTTGTCACTATTACCTTAAATGGTATGCTAGAAGATTATCAGATGTTCATAACAGGTCTCGTAGCAAGGGAGAAACCTCCTACTTTTGAAGAATTGACGGGAATTTTGCTGCAAAAGGAAGAGAGGCGCGGGAATTTGAAGCCTCAGAATATAGATTTGGCACTGTGGTCAAATAAGACATCCTCGAGAGGGAGATCAGGAGAAAGAGGCAGAGGAGGTCGTTCATCGCAGAGAAGACAATCCCCAAGGCCGAATCAAGGTATGCCCTCTAACAGGAATGAGTCAGAGAGTTGTTTTTATTGTGGTCGACCTGACATATTATTAGAGACTGTCATAAAAAGAAGAGTGATGAGGCTAGGAATAAACCTAGAAAACACTTCGGTCATTATGCAGAAGAATCTTCAAATCATGATCTCAGATTGTTTATTGCTAGTGATGACATTGATGAACCCCCGAATTTTGATTCACGGGATCTTAGACTGTTTGTGTCCAATGATGCTTTATCTGCTGAAACAAATGATTTTGATGCCTGGTTTGTGGATTCCAGAGCATCAATACATATGACATGTAATAAGATGTGGTACACATATTTTAAAGAAACACAGAATGGAACCAGCATGCTTTTTTCTTGCATGGAAGAGCTGGAAGCCTAGTTAGAATCATATCAGTGGATCCAAAGGCAGAGCGACAGACTGCTCAACAATTGACGAAAGTTGCATATTCTTGGTGATTCACCGCCTTCAGGATTGAAGTGTGTTTGGTGATACAAGGATCCATTGTCTGGTTGGACAAGTAGACACTTGAAGTTGGCGAATAATCCGATTTATCATGCAAGGACAAAGCATGTTGTTGCTCAGTTTCATTTTGTTAGAGAAAAGTTGCAGTCAAATGAAATTGCTGATATTTTCACTAAGCCTCTTGGAAAGATTAAGTTTGAGCTGTTTAGGGAGATGTTAGGTGTAGAAGTCAATCCATTCTCCATTAAGGGGGAGACTTGGAAATAATGGAGCAAGAGTTAGTTTCGTATATGAACTCTACTAGTACTTAATGTAGATCCTAGTTTTTGGTGATTTGTTGTAATCGCCAAGTAGATATGATTCCTATATAATGATGTAATATGTCTTCAATCAATAATAGAGATTGTGAGCGTAGCCTCACCAGTGTTTGTTTCTCCATATTTTAAGTTGGGAACATTAGAAGATTTACACTGATCCATTTTAAATCTCTTAAGTACTTCTCTGACATACTTACTCTAACAAACAAAAGTTTGGCTTGCATTTCTCCAAACTTCAAGACCTAGGCAGTAATGTAACTCACTAAGATCTTTCATTTCAAAAACTTGTGACAACTGCTCCTTGATTTCATCAATTAATTTCCCTGCATTTCATTTAATTATTAAATCATCAACATATAAGGAAATCAATACTATATACCCCTGCTCATCAAATTTGGTATACAGATTTGGATCACTCTTGCTCATCATAAAATTGGCACCATGACCTAGGTGCCAATTTGAGTAGGGGCAGCAAGCGCTCCCCATGCAATGTGAGAGGAGCGCCAATCTCTCTCGCACTTACGGTATTCAAAGAAATCGGCTCCCTCGCACTCCCATTGTACGCGTCTAAGAGCGCTCACATTCTCGCTCAGCGCTGCAGTGCCCCCACTTCCATAGCATAGGCGCGCTAGCGCTCCCCTTCATTCCTTCGAGGAGCGCCGACCATTTTTCCACACGCACGTGTAGGCTCTATCCGTTCTGCGTGTTGGAGTCCCACTTTCTGTTATGTGTGACGACGGGTGGAGGGAAAACTTACCCGTTTTTGTAGGTCGTGGGCGAGTGAGGGTCAGAGGAGGTCGTGAGGGCTGATCCGAAATCGCCCATTATATGATCGTTGAAAGGTGTTGTGTGAGCAATGAGCAAACTGTGAAGGTTTTGTTTTTCTTTGGAAGGCGCGAGTCAGGAAGCCTGAGCTTGTGGAAAGCTTGAAAAACAAAGTTTGAGAGCCATCTCTTCAACGGGGATGTCAAGATTGGATGCGTGAGGTTGATGTCCGTGAATCAAAACTGGAGCGTGAGTTCTTTTGCTGCGTGATTTTTGCAGCGTGAGGTTGATTTGTGAGGGAGGTAAAAGTTTTATCTGAGTTTCCAGAACATTTTTTGAGTTAAAAAGTGAGTTAAAGTTTGAGAGCAGATCAGATCTGGTGCATTTTTGGTGCTTGCATTTCTCCATTGGTTCTTGCGTGGAAGAGTTGGGAGCCTAGTTAGAATCAGATCGGTGGATCCGAAGGCAGAGCGACGAACTGCTCAACAATTGACGAAAGTTGCATATTCTTGGTGATTCACCGCCTTCAGGATTGAAGTGTGTTTGGTGATACAAGGATCCATTGTCTGGTTGGACGAGTAGACACTTGCAGAGATGGCGAATCCGCTGGCAGAGACCTACCTCAACGAAGCCAACAAGTTAGATGGCTCGAATTTCATTAACTGGAAATTCAAAATGCAGACCCTGATGGAGGGCTATGGTGTCTGGACCATTGCGAAGGGAACTGAAGCGAAACCTGATGCGGTTGTCGGTGCGACAACAACACAGATCCAAGATTGGGAGAAGCGCGAAAACAAGGCCAAGGTATTGTTGCGTATATCTGTTAAAGATAGCATAATTCCACATATTAGAGAAGCTAACACTTCTGTTGAAACATGGACAACGCTTAAAGCCTTGTATGAAACTAGCAACACAAATCGTATTTTGTTCCTGAACACTAAATTTCCAGGCATTAAGATGGATGGAAATGAATCTGTTAGTTCATTTTTGGGTCGCATTAAAGAGGTGAAAGACATGCTAGGAAATATAGGGGAAACAATTACCAGCACTGATCTTTGTCACTATTACCTTAAATGGTATGCTAGAAGATTATCAGATGTTCATAACAGGTCTCACAGCAAGGGAGAAACCTCTTACTTTTGAAGAATTGACAGGAATTTTGCTGCAAGAGGAAGAGAGGCACGGGAATCCGAAGCCTCAGAATACAAATTTCGCAGTGTGGTCAAATAAGAGATCCTCGAGAGGGAGATCAGGAGAAAGAGGCAGAGGAGGCTGTTCATCGCAGAGAAGACAATCCCCAAGGCCAAATAAAGGTATGCCCTCTAACAGGAATGAGTCAAAGAGTTGTTTTTATTGTGGTCGACCTGGACATATTATTAGAGACTATCATTAAAAGAAGAGTGATGAGGCTAGGAATAAACCTACAAACACTCAGGTCATTATGCAGAAGAATCTTCAAATCATGATCTCAGATTGTTTATTGCTAGTGATGATATTGATGAACCCCCGAATTTTGATTCACGGGATCTTAGACTGTTTGTGTCCAATGCTGCTTTATCTGCTGAAACAGATCATTCTGATGCCTGGTTTGTGGATTCCGAAGCATCAATACATATGACATGTAATAAGATGTGGTACACTAATTTTAAAGAAACACAGAATGGAGCCAGCATATATCTTGGAGATCACCGCGCTCATCAGATCAAGGGATACAGAGACATTCCAGTAACATTGTCGAATGGTACTATTCATCACATTTGCAATGTTGTGTATGTGCCAGGGATAAAGAAAAATTTGATCTCTGTGTCCACCATTACAGATCATAACTTGAAGGTTGAATTCTTCAAGAATTATTGCATAGTGAAGGATCTGCTGGACCAATTCAAAACTGTTGCAATGGGAGTCAGAGTAGGAGGCCTATACAAACTTGATGTTACCAACAAAGCACATCACGCACCGACTTTTGCAACTATGCCAACAGAGAGTCTTTGGCATCAAAGGTATGGCCACATTAATCATCTTGATTTATTGTTATTACAGAAACAAAATATGGTTGAAGGACTTCCCATGTTAAAGAATGAGAATATTGCTTGTGAAGGATGTGCATTAGGAAAGATGCATAGAGATGAATTCCCCTCTAATCCTGATAGGAAAAAGAGAGATGTGTTAGATCTTGTGCATACTGATGTTTGAGGGCCGATGCAGACTAGGTTTTTAGGAGGTGCATTTTACTTTCTGTTATTTATTGATGATTGCACGAGATACACATGGGTTTATTTCCTTAGAAGAAAAAGTGATGTTTTCGAGTACTTTAAGGAATTCAGAACCATGGTGGAAAAACAGATAGAAAATCCATCAAAATCCTTCGTTCAGATCAAGGGGGAGAGTATAAATTAGGGGACTTCATCAAATATTGCAAAGATGATGGAATAGTACAACAATTTACAGTACGTCACACTCCACAACAGAACGAAATTGCTGAAAGGAAAAACGTAACTCTGGTAGAGTGTGCACGCAACATGATGAAAGATAAGAATCTCTCAAATACATTTTGGGCCGAAGCCATAAATACTGCAGTTTATTTAAAGAACATAAGTCCAACAAGGTGTCTTGATAATGTTACTCCTTTCGAAGCCTTGTATTTGGGTGTAACATACAAGGCTTCGAAAGGAGTAACATTATCAAGACACCTTGTTGGACTTCTGTTCTTTAAATAAACTGCAGTATTTATGGCTTCGGCTCAAAATGTATTTGAGAGATTCTTACCTTTCATCATGCTGCATGCACACTCTACCAGAATTATGTTTTTCCTTTCAGCGACTCCGTTCTGCAGTGGAGTGTGAGGTACTGTAAATTGCTGTATTATTCCATGATCTTTGCAATATTTGATGAAGTCCCTTGATTTATACTCTCCCCCTTGATCTGAACGGAGGATTTTGATGGATTTTCCTGCCTGCTTTTCCACCATGGTTCTGAAAGTACTCGAAAACAAGACTTTTTCTTCTAAGGAAATAAACCCATGTGTATCTCGTGCAATCATCAATAAATAACAGAAAGTAAAATGCACCTCCTAAAGACCTAGTCTGCATAGGCCCGCAAACATCAGTATGCACAAGATCTAACACATCTCTCTTTTTCCTATCAGATTAGAGGGGAATTCATCTCTGTGCATCTTTCCTAATGCACATCCTTCACAAGCAATATTTTCATTCTTTAACATGGGAAGTCCTTCAACCATATTCCATTTCTGTAATAACAATAAATCAGGATGATTGATGTGGCCATACCTTTGATGCCAAAGACTCTCTGTTGGCATAGTTGCAGAAGTCGGTGCGTGATGTGCTTTGCTGGTAACATGAAGTTTGTATAGGCCTCCTGCTCTGACTCCCGTTGCAACAGTTTTGAATTGGTCTAGCAGATCCTTCACTATGCAATAATTCTTGAAGAATTCAACCTTCGAGTTATGATTTGTAATGGTGGACACATAGTTCAAATTTTTCTTTATCCCTGGCACATACACAACATTGCAAATGTGACGAATAATACCATTCGACAATGTTAATGGAATGTCTCCGTATCCATTGATCTGATGAGTGCGGTCATCTCCAAGTTATATGCTGGCTCCATTCTGTGTTTCTTTAAAATTAGTGTACCACATCTTATTACATGTCATATGTACTGATGCTCCGGAATCCACAAACCAGGCATTGGAATCATCCGTTTCAGTAGATAAAGCAACATTGGACACAAACAGTCTAAGATCCCGTGAATCAAAATTCGAGGGTTCATCAATATCATCACTAGCAATAAACAATCTGAGATCATGATTTGAAGATTCTTTTGCATAATGACCTGAGTGTTTTCTAGGTTTATTCCTAGCCTCATCACTCTTCTTTTTATGACAATCTCTAATAATATGTCCAGGTCGACCACAATAAAAACAACTCTTTAACTCATTCTTGTTAGAGGGCATACCTTGATTCAGCCTTGGGGATTGTCTTCTCTGCGATGAATGACCTCCTCTGCTTCTTTCTCCTGGTCTCCCTCTCGAGGATCTCTTATTTGACCACAGTGCCAAATCCGTATTCCGAGGCTTCAGATTCCCGCGCCTCTCTTCCTCTTGCAACAAAATTCCTGTCAATTCTTCAAAAGTACGAGGTTTTTCCCTTGCTGCGAGACCTGTTATGAACATCTGATAATCTTCTAACATACCATTTAAGGTAATAGTGACAAGATCAATGCTGTAAACTGTTTCCCCTATATTTCCTAGCTTGTCTTTCACCTGTTTAATGCGACCCAAAAATGAACTAACAGATTCATTTCCATCCCATCTTAATGCCTAGCAATTTAGTTTTCAGGAACATAATACGATTTGTGTTGCTAGTTTCATACAAGGCTTTAAGCGCTGCCCATGTTTCAGCATAAGTGTTAGCTTCTCTAATATGTGGAATTATGCTATCTTTAACAGACATACACAACAATACCTTGCCTTGTTTTTGCGCTTCTCCCAATCTTGGATCTGTGCTGCGGTCGCACTGGTAGCCGCATCAGCTTTTGCTTCAGTTTCCTTCGCAATGGTCCAGACACCATAGCCCTCCATTAGGGTCTGCATTTTGAATTTCCAGTTAATGAAATTTGAGCCATTTAACTTGTTGGCTTCATTGAGGTAGGTCTCTGCCAATGGATTTGCTATCTTTGCAAGTGTCTGCTCGTCCAACCAGACAATGGATCCTTGTATCACCAAACACACTTCAATCCTGAAGGTGGTGAATCACCAAGAATATGCAACTTTCGTCAATTACTGAGCAGTCCGTCGCTCTGCCTTCAGATTCACCGATCCGATTCTAACTAGGCTCCCAGCTCTTCCATGCAAGAACAACCACTGGAGAAATGCAAGCACCAAAAATGCACCAGATCCGTTCTGCTCCCAAACTTTAACTCACTTTTTAACTCAAAAAATGTTCTGGAAACTCAGATAAAACTTTTACCTCCCTCACAAATCAACCTCACGCTGCAAAAATCACACAGCAAAAGAACTCACGCTCCAGTTTTGATTCACGGACATCGACCTCACACATCCAATCTTGACATCCCCATTGAATAGATGGCTCTCAAACTTCGTTTTTCAAGCTTTCCACAAGCTCAGGCTTCCCGACTCACGCCTTCCAAAGAAAACTGAAACCTTCACGGTTTGCTCACTGCTCACACAACACCCTTCAACGATCATATAATGGGCGATTTCAGATCGGCCCTCATGACCTCCTCTTACCCTCACTCGCCCATGCCTTGCAAAAACGGGTAAGTTTTCCCTCCACCCATCCTCACGCATAACAGAAAGTGGGACTCCAACACGCAGAACGGATAGAGCCTACACGTGCGCGTGGAAAAATGGTCGGTGCTCCTCGAAGGAATGAAGGGGAGCACTAGCGTGCCTATGCTATAGAAGTGGGGGCGCTGCAGCGCTGAGCGAGAGTGTGAGCGCGAGCGTGAGCGTGAGTGCCCTTGCTCTCTTAGACGCATACAAAGGGAGCGCGAGGGAGCCAATTTCTTTGAATATCGTAAGTGCAAGAGAGATTGACGCTCCTCTCACCCTACATGGGGAGCGCTCAACGCCCCTACTCAAATTGGATCTCCAATCTTGCTCTGAATCCCATTGTGATTCATTGTGATAACTAGAGCTGTGTGAATCTCTCAGAGAATCCAATATCTCATGATAGATCAAAGCATGTTGAGATCAAGTTTAATTACATTCGAGATATGGTGCAGAGGAAAGTAGTACTGGTGCAGTACCTTCCTACAGATGAGTAGATTGCAGATGTTCTCATCAAGCCCCTTGCTAAGTCGAAGTTCGAGTACTTCCGTGATAAACTTGGAGTGGTAGAGAAGGCCTCTTTCGCTGAGAGGGAGTGTTGATGGTTGTAGCTTCGTGAGATATTCTCCAGGTCATACTCGATGGACTGAGCTGGGTTGACCTGTGGCGACACTCCTCGATGGACTAAGTTGAGTATGATACTTATCGATGGGCTAATAAGTTGTACTGGGTTGGTGCCCAACGACCCTTGGGGTGTAGCCCATGTTGTTGGATATTTTCTAGGTCGTACTACTTGATGGACTGAGCTGGGTTGACCTGTGATGACATACTGGGTTGGTGCTCAGCGACCCTTGGGGTGTAGCCCATGTGGTTGGGATATATTTTTGGTTGTACTCCTCGATGCACTGAGTTGGGTTGACCTGTGATGACACACACACTATGTGGGTGTAGCGCTAGTGTACTCTAGTGGGTTGTGGCTCCTAGACGAGATGAGAAGGTCCACATTGGTTGTAACCATGTGTGACGTGATGGAGGAGACCTTTCATTATGACGTCAGAGAAGGAGGAAGGTGCAAGCCTTGTGCAAAAGACATAGAGGTTCAAGTCGGCCTTGTTGAGAGGCACCACTTGGACTTACAGTTCACACGTTGGACTTGTATATATAGGAGAGCTATCTCCCATTTGGAGACACCAGTTTGGATCATTCTCCCTTGTGTATTTTCACTCTCTTGGACTAGTGTGCTATCTTTGGAGTAGTAGCGCCATTCTTCTTTCTGTTCTTGTATCTTCTCTTGGACAAATATTATAGTGAAAGGTTGCTGGGTTTTCTTCCCTTGTGCATAAGGGTTTCTAGGATAAATTCTTGTGTATCTTGTGCATGGTTATCTTCTTGTGATCTTGGTTATTTACTGAAACTATTGTGTATGGTTTATGCTTCATTTATGCTTCTGCTAATGTGAAATGATAAAGAAAGTTAATGAAATCTGAACAAGCATAAAATTCAGCAAAATGAAATGAGCCAATGCTGTATTTATACTGATCTGGGCGCCAGTCTAGGGTCGACTTCTTATTTCGGGGTCATCAATTACTTTATTTTTTTCCTATGGGGCTGACTTCTCTTCCTGGGTCTTCAACTTCTTCCTGGGGCTTCTGTAATGGTGTAGATGGGTCTTCTTGTACTTTCTTTTGGAGAATGACTGCCTGAAGTTGCAAATCTCCAACAGAAATTACCAAACCATGAAGATAATGATAGTTGACAATCAAATTTGCAATAAAAGAATTTTGAACAGTTGGAAATTATATATATATAGATAAGAGATAAAGTTTAAGTACATACTCTCAACTTATCACACGTTGGTACAACCCTCCAAGCTCTCCAAACCTCTCGCTAGAGAAAACCAAGAGAACCCTAGCTCCACCGAAGCTACTCGAGCAAGCTAGAATCACCACTAGCAAGTCCTCCTTGGCATGATGCAAGGCATCTCCTCTTTTCTTCCTTCTAAACAAGTTGAACTTAGAGTTTATCACCAAACCCTAACTCCAATTTTTTTGTATGGATCAGACCCTAGCCGTAGACTTTGAGAATGCTCCATGCAATCCTAGTGCCTTGAAACAAATAGAGATATAGTTATCTTCAAGATGTTTGTCAAATCACTCATAATTTCAACCCTTAAATATGTAAAATTAACATTAATAGTGAGTTCTGGAAATTACCCCAAGAAGATACTGAAAGTTGAAAATCAAATATTCAATTACACAAGTATGATAGTTGGAAACTTCATATATATGTATAAGAATGAAGTATATGTACATTCCATAACTTTATCTCAAAGTTGGTACAATCTTTCAAGCTCTCTAAAACTCTAGCTAGGGAAACCATGAAAACCCTAGCCACCTCCAAAGATCTCCAACAAGTAAGCATCAATACCAGCAAGTCCTCCTTAGCTTCAGTGATCAGTGTGTATCACACAAGCTTTCCACACTCGCACGGTTGGATTCCTTAGTATTTGCAAACACTAGCCATGTTGCATCACAAATGTACATGGCAAGACAACTCTAGTGCTAGCCCCTAAATCTACATGTCCATCCTAGGGTTTGAGTCCTTAGACCCTAGGTCTTCTACTATTGCATCATCACAAGCACCAAGACCTCCATGGAACATCAAGAATACAATAACTTCATGATCTTTCTCTAGCCTTATAATAGCCCAAAAGAACAAGGCTCCAAAATCATGGAAGGTGTTAGCTTCACTCTCCATGTCTTCTATTAGGTTAGAAACCCTAGTGTTACAACATGATCCATAATAACCATCATCGTCTTCAACATCATGTTCTTCTCTAGGGTTTACATTTATAACACAAACCCTAGTTAGCGCAAGAGAGAACTCTAGCATCATACAAGAACAATCTCTCCAAGAGCACCCAAGACGTCTCTCTCTCACCTTATCTTCTCCTAGGGTTTCCTCATGAACCCTAACATCTAGTTCCTAGGGTTTTCTCATGAATGCTAACGTCTCCAAGAATACAAGACCACTCTCCTCCCTTTTATATACATGTAGGTGAGGGAGGCTAACATAAAATAAGGACATGTGTGCATACAAGTAACCAACAAGGCAACACCACATGGAGTGCTCTGGAATACAAGGATGTACATGTGCCAAACTAGGGTTTATTGAACCCCGAAAGTGGAATACTCTCCAAGTCGTGATCTTGGACTCAATGATGCTCCAAGATGGTGTGTTTTCCAACAAAATGTTCGTCCAACGCTCCTTCCACGATGGTTTACTATCCAACTGTCCACATGCAAGGAACTCCTCTAGTTGTGTGCCACTTGCCCTCCCATGTGCCCCGTGTTACTCTCATGCTTGCCAATGTGGTCATAGAGCTCCAATGCTTCTCGTCAACATATGTGCCTAGGTTCATTGCCAACCTCCATGAAGTATGCTCCTCAACCCAGCTGTCCTCAATGTTGATATTATGGTAGCTTCGGGAGGTATGAACCTCTATTGTGACCTATGACGAGATTAGAATATTCCGAAAGAAAGTAAAGAAGTAAAGGAAACCCTAGACGAGATGTCGGTTGCAGAAATATAATTAATATGAATTAATTAGTACCCAGAAGGAGAAGTCGGCCCCAGTAAATCTGCTAGACCACTATAAATACAGGGCACCAATTCTCATTATACACACTTCTCAGAATTGCAGAGAGCAGTTTTTGCGCACTGCAGTTGGCAGTTTTGTGCGCAAGTTTCTGGAGAAGGTGTTGCGCTAGTTTCTGGGTGGGACTATCTGATCAACTTGGTTTCTATTCTTGCTTGGTGCATTAGCCTTGCTTGGCTATTGATTGATACCAGTATTCTTCTCTGTCAAGGTCAAGGTGCTCGGAGGGTGGCTTCGGCCTATGGTTGGGTGACAAGGGTATTGTCAATGGTAAAATGAGCACAATCCTTCATATTCTAACAGGTTATGGGCCCACACCTCCTTCATTTAGTGTAAATGTTGGAAGGAAGCATAGTCGCTAGGGTATTGAGATCGTTGAGGAACCGCCGCTAGGGTTACTAGCAGGAGCGGCTTCCAAAGACACTGCCGCTAGGGTTACCAGCAGAAGCAGTTGCAGAAACCCTAACCTCAGATCCGACACCTTGCAATGGAGCATCTCGCTCAAAAAGAAGATATTTAGATGCGCCCTAACTCAACGCACCTTTTGGCTCTCTCAGAAGACATAAATGACGAAGTTGAAGTTTTGGATCAAGGCATGACCATTACCAGTTAACCGAAGACATGTGTGAAATAATCAGTCTTTTAAACTACTCAGCCCTTACTGGAACAATTGAAGATGACATGTGGATAATCGACAGTGGAGCTTCTAGGCACATGACGGGAGATCAAGCTAGACTCTCAAATCTAAATGAGAAGAAGACCTCATACAAGGTAGAGCTTGGAGACAAAACCACTTACCTCGTGGAAGGATTTGGACAAACTGCCATCAAAATGAAAACAGGTAATTACGTTCACTTAAGCAATGTTTTATATGTACTTGGTTTAGAAAAAAATCTTGTATCAATATCTTGCCTAGAAGACAAGGGAAACATAATAGCTTTCGTGGATGGAAAAGTGTTATCATGGCATAAAGACTCCAGCATAGAGAATGCTAGGATTATCGGAAGTCGTGAAGGAAATTTGTATAGACTACTAGAACAAAATGAAGAAGCTCTTGTACATGACGAAGTCAACCCTAATGAACTGTGGCACATAAGGTATGCTCATATTAATTATCAAGCATTACCCTTTCTCAAAAGAATGGTTGAAGGAATACCATAGTTGCACTCTATACACAAAGGAATTTGCAAAGGATCTGCCCTTGGGAAGAATATCAAGAAACCATTCCCAAGCAACAATAACAGATCTAAGGAGATTCTAGATCTAATACACTCAGATGTTTGCGGTCCGATGCCAGCAAAATCTCTAGGAGGATCTTCTTACTATGTAATCTTCATAGATGACTATTCAAGAAAGACTTGGCTATACCTACTGAAGACAAAAGACGAAGTATTCAACAAGTTTCAAGAGTTCAAAGAAGAAATAGAAAACCTCACAAATAAGAAGATCAAGATGCTAAGAATCGATAATGGTGGAGAATACACATCAAAGGAATTTGTTGCATTCTGCAAATCGACAGGAATTAGGAGGGAGCTGACTGTTCCTCATAATCCTCAACAAAATGGTGTAGTAGAAAGAAAGAACAGATCCATTGAAGAAACCGTAAAAGCCTTACTAAATGATCAAGGTCTGTCCATGTTCTTATGGGGAGAAGCAACAATGACAACAATATATGTGCAGAACATAAGTCCTCATCGTATATTGAAGAACATGACACCAGAAGAAGCTTTCTCAGGTAAGAAACCTAATGTGGAAAATCCAAGAATAGTTGGATGTCCTGTTTACTCCCACGTTCCCAAGGACAAGAGGAGTAAACTAGAACCTTTAGGAAAGAAAGGGATATTCGTGGGATATAGTGATTCATCCAAGGCTTACAGAATATATATTCCTGAACAACACAAGATCAAGGTCAGCAGAGACGTAACGTTCAATGAAAGGATGGCCTTCAGGAAATCCATCGAAGAAAATATAGAAGAAGAAGAGATTGAAGAACTTAACGAAGAAAGCACAGGAAACATAAATGAGGAAAAGGAACTACCTGATCATCCTATGGAGCCATGTGAAAACATTGATTCAAATATCGTACCTAAGACCAAGAAAAGACCATCTTGGCTTGAAGCCACCTTACAAGACGCAGAAAGACTCAAGGTTCTAGAAGGAACATTCAGAAAGAGTAAAAGACCTAAAAGATTCTCAAGTTATGCAGCATACATGATGAAGCTTCTAGATGAAGAACCTACCACATTTGAAGATGCAGTTCAAAAGGAACAATGGAAAGAAGCTATGACGGAAGAGCATCAATCCATTATGAAAAATGAGGTATGGGAAATCGTACCAAGACCCAAAGAAAAATCAGTGGTAACTTCAAAATGGGTGTACAAGATCAAACATGCAACAGACGGAAGCGTGGATAAATACAAGGCAAGATTCATAGCTAGAGGGTTCTCCCAGAAGGAGGGAGAAGATTATGACGAAACATTTGCTCCGATGGCTAGATATACTTCCATCAGAGCTATCATATCTCTTGCCGCTTCCATGGGATGGAACTTACATCAGATGGATGTAAAGACAACGTTCCTCAATGGAGCCATTGAAGAAGAAGTATATATTGAACAACCTCAAGGGTTTGAGGTACATTCCAGAGACACTCACGTTTGCAGCTTGAAGAAAGCTCTATATGGACTCAAGCAAGCTCCAAGGGCTTGGTATGCCAGAATGGACAACTATCTAACGAGACTTGTTTTCTCCAAGAGTCATGTAGATCCAAACCTTTACTATAAAGTCGTAGACAATGCACTTGTAATCCTACTACTATATGTTGACGATCTATTCATAACAAGTGAAGAGTCTCTCATTATCTAGTGCAAGAAGGAATTAGCTTCTGAATTTGATATGAAAGATCTAGGTCTCATGCATTATTACTTGGGACTAGAGGTATGGCAGAAGCGTGGTGAAGTATTCCTTGACAAGGAAAGTATGCAATAAAGATCCTTCAAAAATTTGGAATGATGGATTGTAAGTCCATGGACACTCCTATGAATGTGGATATAAGGAAAGTGAAAGTTCCAGATTCTGATCCAGTAGATCCATCTCTATATCGACAACTAATTGGGTCATTGATGTATTTGGTAAATACTCGACTAGACATTTGCTTTGCCGTAAATACACTAAGCCAGTTCCAAGTGGAACCAAGACATGAGCATTGGATAGCTGCAAAGCATGTATTAAGATATATTCGTGGAACAATAAACTATGGTTTGAGATATACCGCATCCAACAATATACAACTTCATGGATTCACAGACTCAGATTGGGCAGGAAGTGCAGAAGACAGAAAGAGCACTTCAGATATGTGTTTCAGCTTGGGCTATGCTATGATATCTTGGGGCAGCAGGAAATAGAAGTCTGTCGCACTCAGCATAGCAAAAGCAGAGTATATGGCAGCGTGTGAAGCATGCACTGAAGCAATATGGTTAAGGAAGTTAATCTCTGATTTATTTGATCAGATTCCAGAATCGACCATAATATATTGTGATAATCAGAGTTGTATAAGATTATTAGAACAACTCGTGTTTCATGAAAGGTCGAAACACATTGAGATCAAATATTACTTTATTCGAGATAAAGTCCAGGAAGGAGAGGTAAAGCTCGAGTATATCCCCACTGACGAGCAAACAACAGACATTCTGACAAAACCTCTATCCAGGATAAAGTTTGCATATTTTCGAGAGAAGATGGGGATCGTGGAAATAACTCCCTTAGCTGAAAGGGAAGACTCTCCAGGTTAGGAGGGAGCACTAAAATATTATTGAAAAACATTGTTGAAAAATATTATTGAAACATTTATCCTTGTGATTGAAAAATAGTCCAGATTGGATAGATTCTTTCCTGTTCGGAAAGTGGATTGAGATTTTCTAACGGACAACAGTTTCCCATTGTGGTTAACATGGGAAATGGTTCAGATTGCTGATGTATCATAGACAACGACTTCCCATTGTGGTTAACATGGGGAGTGGTCTAGGGCAGTCTCTCTTCTTGAGGGTTACTGAAGAAGACTGGCCCGCCTCGCCGGACAACGATTTCTCATTGTGGTTAACATGAGGAATGGTCCGTTTTGGAGGTTGATGCAGGACAGTCTTTTCCTCTTGTGGTTAACAGAGGAAATGGTTCGGATAGCCATTCCTTAGGGTTTATACATTCTCTCCAGGGTGCACTTTGATTAGTGTAGGAGGAATGGCCTAGGGTGGGGAATGGTCCAGGCTCAGCAATCAGGGATAAACATTCCTTAGGGTCTATACATTCTCTCCAGGGTGCACTTTGATTAGTGTAGGAAGAATGGCCCAGGGTGGGGAATGGTCTAGGTTCAGAAGGCAGGACAGTTATTCTTCCTTGTTTGAGAAGAATAGTCCAGATATCTCATTGTTCTACTTTGAGGGCAAATATTCTTTCATATCTCACAGACGTGAGTGAAAGATTGGCCCAGATGATTCAGTTTATTATAACAATATTTTTCTGTGCAGGTTGGCATCGGATGATTGTTATGGAGATTGCTTGTCTCTAGACAGTAGAGATATACTACTGTGGTGGATTTGTTCCACTGTTTGTGACTATGTGTCACGGTTTGAGTAGTTGCGTACTACCTTGAATAAACATAGGTGTGTTCTATCAATTGATATTGTACCAGTTGTCATAGGAGATTATCCAGTTGGATAATAATGACGGTGCTCATGATACTACCAGTTGAATGGTCTGTTTGTGCTTCAAGACCATACCTCCCTAGCTAGGAGGGAGTGTTGATATTATGGTAGCTTCGGGAGGTATGAACCTCTATTGTGACCTATGTCGAGATTAGAATATTCCGGAAGGAAGCAAATAAGTAAAGGAAACCCTAGACGAGATGTCGACTGCAGAAATATAATCAATATAAATTAATTAGTACCCAGAAAGAGAAGTCGGCCCCAGTAAGTCTGCCAGACCACTATAAATACAGGGCGCTAGTTCTCATTATACACACTTCTCAGAATTGCAGAGAGCAGTTTTTGTGCACTGCAGTTGGCAGTTTTGTGCGCAAGTTTCTGGTGAAGGTGTTGCGCCAGTTTCTGGGTGGGACTATCTGATCAGCTTGGTTTCTATTCTTGCTTGGTGCATTAGCCTTGCTTGGCTATTGATTGCTACTAGTATTCTTCTCTGTCAAGGTCAAGGTGCTTGGATGGTGGCTTCGGCCTATGGTTGGGTGACAAGGGTATTGTCAATGGTAAAACGAGCACAATCCTTCATATTCTAACCCTCATGTCAAGTGTCCAACCTCCCAAGTGTGTATCACATGGTCCCATGCTCTAATAGCTAAGTGCTCTCCTCCAAGTGCCTAGTGCTCCTCCTCCCATTAAAAATTATACCTCAGACAAGAATTATTTCGATATATTTTCGAAAAAATAATTTTCAAAAAGTAATTCTATTTTGTTATCACTTTAGTTAAAATGTGAAAGTCTTATTTTTAGCAGTTGAGTCTAAAAAGTGTATTTCATGCATGCATGAATTAGACTAAGAGTAATCTCAAAAATAGATTAGGGTTTTGGTCTCAACTAAAACTATAAACACAGGTCAAGATACAGAGTTCATACACACAAGAGAACACATAAGCAGTTGTGTGTGTGTGTGTGTGTTATAGAGAGAGAGAGAGAGAGAGAGAGAGAGAGAGAGAGCAGGTAGCCAGGAAAGAGGTGTTTCCAGGCAGTGCATAGTTTCGTATAGTCATACAGATAGAACAATATGGAATCCGTACAACCATGCCGTATAGTCCGTATAGTAGTAATGTAAAGCATAAAACAATTGTTTCTATTTTTTCAGCAGGCTATACTCTCTTATCATGTTGTTCCGCTCAAGTTTAAGGTGATTTTTTGGTATCTGTGCAATGCTGTGTTTTGGGCAGCTTTTGTAGGTTTCCTTGTAAGTTTTTTGAAGGAATGAAAAGCATTTATTGAAGTAGTAATTACCTGTGTTGTGTGAAATTCAGTTTTATGCTCTTGTTGTTTGATTTCCAACTATTGTGTGATTAATACTATGGTCTGAAATTTATTTTTGCATTAATTAAGTTCAATAATCTAGTTATTTGATTGAGATCATAAGGACTTTAGTCACCCAGGGCTTGAGAATTTTCACATGGTATCATAGCAATTTCTCTGATTGAGATGGTATCATAGCAACAATAAATCAACTAGGGAAGGAGGACCAACAGTGAGAGGGTTTCAAAATTTTATTTTCGGATTTGGGAGTTTGTGTAGTGGATCTTAAAGATGGAAACAATTAGCCTTAGGTTTTGACAAATTGGATGGTGCCTCAAATTTATTATCATGGAAGGTGAGGGTTACACTCTTACTAGAAGAGAATGATCTCTGGGATATTGTCAAGGATGTTGTGACTTCGCCTAAAGATCCATAATAGGTGGTAGCTCACAACAAGAGGGTAGTGAAGGCCAAGCCGATGATCTTGGATGCCATAAAGGATCATTTGATTCCTCATGTATCCGAGAAGAAGACAACGGAGGAGATGTTCGATGCCTTGGTTAGTCTCTACCAGAGTCAAAACATAAACATGAAGATCATATTGCGGAACAAACATAGTCATTAGTTACCTTATGAAGATCACACAAATTCGTGATCAACTTGCAGCAGTTGGGGAAAAGGTTGAGGATACAGAGCTAGTGAACATGGCATTGAATGGATTCCCATCTTCATGGGAACAATTTGTCCAAGGTATTTGTCCTCGGGAAAACCTTCCTGATTTTGAAAGGCTTTAGAATGACTGTATCCATGAGGAGACTCGAATAGAGTCAAAGGACGACAAGAAGGATGGTGAGGAGAACCTAGCTCTAGTTGGTTAGTCAAATAAGGGCAGAGGTAAAAGACCCAACAAGGGTAAGGGAAAGAGTGAGGAGTCAAGCTCACAACCAAGAAAGAAGGACTTGAGTAAAATCAAGTGCTTCAGTTGTCATAAGCACGATCATTATGCATCATAGTGTCAAGATAAGAAAAAGGGTAAAGGGAAGCAGTAGCAAAAGCAGGTAGCAGCCTCTGCAAAAACTCAGATGACCAAGTTTGTTGCCAAGTTCGAGACGGATTTCTCATTGGTATCTTCCTTTTTACCAGTGTGATTTTGAGGAATGCATGGTACGTGGATAGTGTGGCATCTCAACATATGACATCGACACGACAATTGTTTTCTAGTTTGAAGAAGCAAAGACTCAGGAGTACAAGATGAGCTTGGTGATGATTCGAAGTACCCAGTAACAGGAGTTGGTACTATTCCCTTCCAACTTGAGTTAGATAATTCTTTAGATTTTGACAATGTCTTGTTTGTACCAGGGCTCAAGAAGAGTTTGCTTTTAGTTTCGGTCATGGAGGATAAGGGCTTTGCAGTTGAGTTCAAGAACCAACAAATCCTCACTAGGCCGTAGGATTCTAGCCCAGATACAACTCAAGTAATAGGGGTTAGAGAAGGTAATTTTTACAGGTTGTAGGGTGAACCTGTTCGAGCCTTGATGCGTAACAATGACAACTTATGCGAGTTGTGGCACAAGACGATGGAACACTTACATCACAAGGCGTTGCCTATTCTTAGGGAGATAGTCACAAGTCTTCCAGAGTTCAATATTGTGCAACATAGTGTATGTAGAGGGTGCATGCTTGTCAAGCATGTCTAGGATGCTTTTCCAAGCAACAAGCATAGGTCTAAGGGGGTTTTAGACCTAGTACATTTAGATGTTTGTGGACCGATGTCAGTAATGTCAATAATAAGAAGCATGCGTTATATTTTCTTTATTGATGATTCTCTGTCAAGACTTGGATCTACTTCTTAAAGACCAAGGATGATGTCTTTAGAAGGTTTTAGGAGTTCAAAGCTCTAGTTGAAAACTAAACAACAAAGAAGATCAAAGTCTTGCGATCGGACAATGGGGAGAGTATACCTCCAAAGAGTTCGACGGTTTTTGCAAGGAGGTAGGAATCATTTGGGAGATGACAGTTCCGTACAACCCATAATAGAATGAGGTTGTAGAGAGGAAAAATCGATCCATCATAGGCGTTGCTAAGGCCATGATACATGGCCAGGACTTGCCCATGTTTCTTTGGGCAAAGGCATGTAACACAACAATCTACATCCATAACCGGTGTCCTCATAAGATGTTGGAGGACAAGATACTAGAGGAGGCATTCATTGGTGTGAAGCCAGAGGTGAGTCATTTGCACATCTTTGGTTGTCTAGTTTATATCCATGTATCGATAGAGAAAAGGACCAAGTTGGAGCCCTCCAAAAGGAAGGGTTTGTTTGTGGGTTACAGTGAGACTTCAAAGGCTTACAGGATCTATATTCTAGAGCATTGGAAGATAGTAGTAAGCAGGGATGTTAAGTTTGAGGAAGACATTGCATCTATGAAGTCTCACGAGCCTACTCCAGTGGTAGAGGATGAGGAGCAGGGAGCTTTGAAGGTTGATCCAGGGTCACAAATTATCTTCAGGGAAGTACAACAACTTTTAGGTGAACAAGGGTAGACGGGAGCCGCTTCCAATTCTATCAGGAGACCTCGATGGTTCAGTCAGACATTGAGGGATCCTGAGGAGCATGTTGAGATTCCTACAAACACATCCAGAGAGAGCAGATCTTCGAAGAAGTTTCCAGACTATATGGCACTGATGAACAACATTCTATATTTTGAGCCTTCCACTTTTCAGGAGGTAGAAGATCAATAGGTATGGCAGGATGCCATGGTGGAGGAGTACACCTCCATCATGAAGAATGATGTTTGGGATATAGTGCCAAGACTGGAGGGGAAGCCAATTGTGAGTTCCATATGGCTCTACAAGATCAAGCATGTTGCATATGACAACATTGAGAAGTTCAAAGCGAGGTTTGTGGCGAGAGGGTTCTCCTTGAGAGACGGAGTGGAATTTGAGGAGACATTTTCTCCAGTTACCAGGTACACTTCCATTAGAGTAGTTATGTCCTTGGCTTCATTTATGTGATGAAAGATACATCAGATGGATGCGAAGACAACTTTCCTTAATAGGATCATTGAGGAAGAAGTGTACATAGAGCAACCTCGGGGATTTGAGGTAAGTGGGAAGGAGCCCCATGTGTGCAGGCTTAAGAAAGCCTTGTATGGGCTCAAGCAGGCACTGAGAGCGTGGTATTCCTAGATTGATGGATATCTGTAGATTATGGGCTTCACCAAAAGTGAAGCATATCCTCTGGCTACTTTTTATGCTTCGCGGTGACACTAATTGTACGACAAATTCCCACGATAGGAAACTCACAATCAACCAATCCTAATACAACGACTCACTTTAAAATATTCCCATGGGATGGGTGGTGGCTCCTTTGATCCTTATTACCTTTGACCTTGACCCCAACTGCTCAATTCTCATTATGGTGTAATTGTATAATTGTAATGGCTTCTCTTTTTGATGGTGGCTAGTGGCATCTCCTTCACATTCCTAATAGACTCTGATTCTTTGTACTTTGTAATATCCTTGATGGCTAGCTTTGACCGGCTCTACGATACGATATACCTTTTCCAATTCTCCAAGGTGACACAAGTCCTCAAAGATGGTGACTCTTCCCCTCACATTGGCGGTGTTCACTATCCACAATGCTCTTCCCTTTATATCTTTTGTCCAATGTGTGTGGAGTCCCTCACTGCCTTCTCTGGTCACAATAGTCCCTTAACTCCTTACCTAGCTTCCTTGGTTGCTTCTCTTCATCATGGCTCTAATGCCATGTTGTTTTTACACACACATGCTGGACAAGAATACACAATAGAATTTGAAAGAGTGGATTCATCCATTAGATGATGCAATGTTTCAACTTTCATTACGTAGTAGGTAGGGAAGAGAGGAGTACATTATGTAACTCCCAATTACCTAACTATTAACCACTACATTAGTGGCTACATTATATGGCCCATTATTACATCACTTTATTAGCGAGCATTTATTATTTGTTTTAGTCCTAATACGTCTAACTTCTAAAATATGAACATTATCTACAACATTGCAAAGGATGAACATGCTAATGTGGAGCTTCTTTACATGGATGAAGACTTTTTTAATGATTTGTAATTGTAATTTGTAATGATGTTTTGAGGATTGAATATGATAGTAGGCCACTCATTTTGCAATTTGTAGGAATTCATTAATGTATGTTGGACAACTTTGACTTTGCATAGTATGATTCATTGATAATGATACTAGATAGTAGTGATGATGATCTTCAATGATATGTTTTAGGCTTCTAAATCTAATTGATGAACAATAATATTAATATTTTATGTCTCATGGTTTTTGCATATATATATGTTCGTCATTTCCCCACCATTTTATATCTGACCTTATATATATATATGTTCGTCATTTCCCCACCATTTTATATCCAACCTTTGTGAAAATGTTCCGTATATGTTTTACCTAGGGGAAACAAATATATTTTAGTGCAACTTGGGACCTACCATATTAACTATGACGTGTGATGTAAATACCATAAGTCACTTTATTATAAAATACATTATAATATATTTATAGTAAATGACCATTTTAATAGTAACTCTAACAAAAACATCCTCTCTCTTTCATTTCTTACACTTTCTACAATAACCATAGCCTTCCTACAATAACGACAAAGGATGTAATATTGGGAGTGTTGACCACCTATTTCAACTCGGGGTCAACATCATGTATCATGAAGCTATGTTCCCTGTGTTGAAATAATGTAACTGCAAAGTGTATTATTATTATTATTTGATATATTATTCATTAGATCAATCCCCATTGTGGATTGATCATGTCGGCTACTTTAAAAGGACCAAATCCCCTTTTGCGGATTGGTCATATTGTAATTGTAAAAGGCAAAAGAAGAAGTCGGCCCCAGAATATATCAAAGAGGCCCCGAAACATAATAAAGGTGGTTATAACCACCCAGTTGGAGAATTCGGCCTTGCCAGTGAAGAGACACTTCACACGTGCCAGTCTTGTATAAATAAGGAGGCTAGTGCCTCACTTAGACACACAACACACTTGCTCATTTGTGAGACAAGTTTCGGAATTGCAGTTAGAGAAGGAGAGAGAGTGACGCATAATTGGGAGAGGATCTTCTGCATTAGTTTAAGAGATCTCTTGGTATTGTATTGGCTATCTATAATAAGGAAGTTTTGCTGGGTTTTCTTCCCCTAGAGGGTTTCCTAGGATAAATGCTGTGTCTCTTGTGATTGTGTATTTCTCAGTGATCTTGTATTATGGTATTGTTATCTAATGAAATGCAAAGAACTATAATAATGGCTTAAACATTAACATGGTATCAGAGCCAAGTTGAAGGAAGCATCTTTCACAAGAGTGAAAAACGTCACTGTTTCCGTACATGAAAATTAGGGTTTTTTGATGGTGAATCTTTTCAGCCCCAAAACCATCTAGAAAAGTGCGCCCTCCCCTAGGGATCACTTTGGCACTCTCAGCGCACCTTTTCAGTGGCCAGATCTCCCAGAAAGTGAAACCCTAGTTTCACAAAGTACCAGAAAACCAGTGTACCAGAAGTACCAGAGTACTAGAAAACCAGAAGCACCAGTCCAGAAATCTGCAGATCAAATTTGGAGGAGCAAAAGTTGGATTTTCTCAGATCCAAACACACCAGGCTACTCGCCTCAGCCAAGCGCACCTCTTGGTAAGTTCAGATTTTGATTTTGAGCACTTTCATTTTTTGGTCATTTTCCTAGCTCCAGGTAAAGTTGTCTGCAAGCGTTAAGCTTGTTGACAAGCTAGAAGGAGTGGAAAACTTCCGTTCCTGGAAGTATAGGATTGGCCTCATTCTTGAAGAGAATGACCTAGCAAGATTCGTCAAAGAAGAAGTATCGGAACCCGTTGATGCTGCAGAAAAGGCAAAGCATCAAAATGACACAATCAGGGCCAAAAGAATCATTGAAGATTCAATCAAAGACCACCTGATTCCTTATAAGAAGACTCCGAAAGAAATGTTTGATGCCTTGACCAGACTGTGTGAAGGAAAGAACATAAACCGGAAGATGAATCTAAGAACTCAACTGAAGAATACAAGGATGCAGAAAGGAGAAACGATTCAAGAATATTTCTCCAGAATCTCAGAATTCAAAGAACAATTAGAAGCGATTGGAGATACTATAGATGAAGACGAACTGATAATGATGGCCCTAAATGGTCTCACAAGACCTTGGGATGCATTCATCCAAAAGATATGTGCCAGAACGAAGAAACTGAAGTTTGATAGTCTATGGGAAGAATGCATCCAACAAGAAACAAGAGTAGCGAATCGTGAAGCGTTACTGGCAAGAGATGATGATCAAGCCCTAGCTACTCGCACCAAAGGAGGAATGAAGAAACCCTACTTCCAAAAGGAGACTCATAAAGAGCCTCAACAGTCAAACAATTTCAATCATAAAGAATCTCATCCAAGGAGATTTCAGAAGAAAGGACAACGAAAGGAAAGGGACTACTCATCTGTACAATGCTATCATTGTGACAAGATGGGACACATTGCGAAGTTTTGTCCAACCAGACGAGAAAAATACAAGAGAAAACATAAAAAGCTCCATGCCCATGTAGTCGAAGATGAAGAGCCACTCGCAGAGATGATAAGAGAGCAGATCAAAGACCATGTCTTGATCTCGACCCTCTCAGGATCTGTAATACTCGGAGAGGACACTTGGCTCATTGATAATGGTGCATCCAAGCACATGACGGGACAAAGAAACATTCTCTCTTGTATCTCAGAAAATAAGTTTTCTCAGAAAGTGACACTTGGAGATGATTACCAATATCCCATCAAGGGAATGGGAGAATCAAACCACAAATTGAATTTAGGGAATTCACTAAAAATGAAGGACGTACTATATGTACCAGGCTTAAAGAAGAACCTACTCTCCATTTCAGCTTTAGAAAAGAAAGGCTTCAGAGTTGCCTTTATAGATGGAGAAGTTCTTATGTGGGCTAA
>JASDQU010105651.1:27111-38320 GCA_032191745.1 Picea mariana
TAAAAGTCTTTGAACATCATGTTGCATTTATTACTTCATTGTGGAATGCATATTGATCACACTTTACCTTCCTATCATTCAAAAACCCATTTAAGTATGTACAATACAATGAGAATTCTGTCATAAAAATTTCAATGTTGACATACAAGAAGACCAACATGTAATTACATAGATGATACAAGGTGGTGGTGAGGGTAGGAGTACTCCAAGCTTATATGCTCACACAACTCTTTGAACCATAGTAATCATGAAGTTACATTTGAGCAATACCCTTAGCTAGCTAACACTCAAAATCTATATTTTTGAGTGCTAATTCTTCAAGCTACTTATTTCAAATAGATAACAAAATAAATAAATAACTAAATTTATATTCTAGCTATATTTTTCTTTTATTCATTTGTTTCTATGTTTTTTCCTTAGAAATAGAGCTATAACTAACAAGGCTACTAGGTAGCACATACCTATCAAATATAATAATGAAAGTATTGTTTAAGGAAACAGGGAGAAATATTTATTACAATAACATTGGGGTGGTGAAGACAGCAATAAGACTTCAAAGTTTTTGGCCAATAAAATCTCAATAAATGAGATTTGAAATTTAAAATAAATCATTATTTTTTAAAAATTTAAATAAAGAGGTGTATATTTTTTGTTTAACCATGAAATAATAAAAAGTCAAGCCTAATTCAAAGCTATATACCAACCGCTGTAATAAATGAGTGGAGTTCTACATGAGCTTCACCATGGCAAGTGGATTGATGAGAAATTCTCATCGAAGCGCAGTGGATCTCATAAGCAAACTGTGTAAAAAGGGCCAGTGGAAAGATGCCATAAGCGTGCTTTATCTTTTAAACAACGAACCAGACTTCGAGGAAAATTGTAATGCTTATGGCTTTGTTTTGCAAGCGTGTGCCAAGGCTGAAGCTCTAGCAGAGGGAAAGCATGTTCACAGCCACATTATCAAAACTAGATTCGAGCAAGATAGGTTTGTGGGTAACCATCTGCTCAACATGTATGCGAAATGCCGAAGTATTGAGGCTGCACGACAAGTGTTTGACAAAATGCCTCATCGAAATGTGGTCTCCTGGACTGCAATTATTGCAGGATGTGCTCAAAATGGCCATGCTGGAGAGGCACTGAAACTGTTTGATGAAATGCATGCTGATGGCATCAGGGCAAATGATTTCACGCTGGCGAGTGTTATCAATGCATGTGCAGGCCTTTCGAATCTGGAGAAGGGGAAATCTGTTCATGATGATATTAAGAGAAACGGGTTGGAGTCTAATGCTGTGATTAGCAGTGCCCTCGTTGATATGTATGCTAAATGCGGGAGATTAGAGGATGCACGTAAAGTGTTTGACGGAATGTCTAAACGAGATGTCGTGTCTTGGACTTCGCTGATTGCAGGGTATACTGAACATGGGTATGCTGAAAAGGCACTGGAATTGTTTGCTAAAAAATTCCACGAGGGATTGAAACCGGACCATTTTACGTTCAGTGCGATTCTCAGCACCTGCTCTCGTATGGCCGGTCTGGGACAAGGTAAGCAGGTCCATGCACATTTAATACAAATGGGATTCGAGTGCAATGGTATGATTACCAGCGCACTAGTTGATATGTATACTAAATGTGGAGATATAGAGGATGCACACAATGTATTTGACAAAATTTCTGAACGGAACGTGGTCTCTTGGAGTGCAATGATAGGAGGATATGCACATAACGGAAGAAGTAAGGAGGCCCTGGAACTCTTTGAAGAAATGATATTAGCTGGAATAAAACCCAATGAGGTCACTTTTATAGGGGTTCTGTATGCTTGTAGCCATGCAGGTTTTGTGAGTGAAGGTTGCTATTACTTTGGTTCTATGACTTTGAAGTATGGGATCAATCCCAATGAACGGCACTACACCTGCATGGTTGACCTTCTTGGCCGTGCTGGGTGCCTAAAAGAGGCGGAAATATTTATAAAGCAGATTCCCAGCAAGCCTGTTGGTGCTGTGTGGGCGGCCTTGCTTAGTGCCTGCAGAATTCATGGCAACACAGAGCTAGCAAAGCATGCTGCAGATCAGCTTCTTGGATTGAAACAACAAGTGGCAACAACATACATCGCACTGTCCAATGCATATGCTGCAGATGGTAGGTGGGAGGATGTTGCTCGTGTGAGGAATTTGATGAAGCAAAAAGGTTTGAAAAAGGAGCCTGGATGTAGCTGGATTGAGGTCAAGAACAAAATGCATGCATTTTTTGTAGGAGACAGAGGACATCCTCAAAAGGAAGAGATCTATGAAATGTTGCAGAAGTTGCTTGGACAGATGAAGGAGGCAGGGTATGTACCGAATACAAATCTGGTGCTCCATGACGTGGAGGAGGAACAGAAAGAGATGCTTGTGGTTCATCACAGTGAGAAGCTGGCAATTGTTTTTGGGCTAATTAGCACACCCCCAGGCACATCAATTCGAGTCCTAAAGAATCTTAGAGTGTGTGCTGACTGTCATGATGCCATCAAACTCATCTCCAGGATTATTGAACGGGAGATTATCATAAGGGATTCCAACCGATTCCATCACTTTCGAGATGGAAACTGCTCTTGTGGGAATTACTGGTGAGACCAACTCCCGAATGACAATCTGGTAAGAAGATGCTTGCAAAATGTATTCCTTAAACTTACTAAAATTCGCTCATTTTGTTTAGCATTCTGAGAGGATATTACTACATTTTCCCCGAGGGTATATGCTATATGTGTACAGATGCACATCGATCAGTTGCTAGTTTGCAGGCTTTTCGAGCCTGGAATTTGCTGGAAAATTCTGCAGATTTGGATGGGTTATTCTTCTGCAGATCTCAAGTTTCAGAGACAACAAAAATGCAACCTTTGATCATGTTAAGCTTTATACTCCCCTTATTCATCAATCAGAATGTTTTGGTAAAGACTAAATTTGATCAGGAAAGTGCACTGCAAGATGTCATAAAACGAAATAAACTCATATCAGCATCTTGGAAGCTTTTGTCAAAAAATAGACAAAAAAAATAGCCCAAGATGTCAAGCGACTTGATGTAGTCTTGGCACTGAAAATACAGTCGATGCTGAAGGTGTGGTGGAAACAAAGCCTGGATACACCCAAATTGGGGTCAAGGATTTTCTTTTTTGAGACAGATACAATTAACAAGGTTATATGATGGGTGGGTGCGCTTCAGATTCGTGAGTGTGTATCAGAATCGGCAGAAGATTCTGGGGTGGGTGCGGCAGCCCTCCCGAATGTAGGAATTGGTAATCCGGATCATATATATATATATATAGATTGGTTTGCTAGCATGTTTGTGACAAACATGCAGGACTAGTTTGTGGCAACAAGCACGTACCCTTCATTCCCCAGCTAACTCCCCATACGATCCCATATTTTTATGCAGGACTAGTTTGTGGCAACAAGCACGTACCCTTCATTCTCCAGCTAACTCCCCATACGATCCCATATTTTTCTCCCCATTAGATCCATATTTGCCTTATGATGTGATCGCTACCGCCCCCCGGCGGTGGAGTATATGAGCTGGTCCCCCTCGGTAAAGTGCTTGTGCCTGCTGTAACCTACTGCGGGACCTCTGTGACATGCAGGATTAGTTTGTGGCATGCAGGACTAGTTTGCGGGACCTTTGTGACATGCAGGATTAATTTGTGGCATGCAGGACTAGTTTGCGGGACCTTTGTGACATGCGGGATTAATTTGTGGCATGTAGGACTAGGACTAGTTTGTGGATGAGAAGTTTTGAACCTCACCAATTTTTAGCATATCTGGATTTTTGGTTCTTTGCTATCCATAAAAGTGGGTTTCAAACCTGGATCAGAACAAAACTCATCAAAACCAATTGCTCTATCACAATTTGACTAAATAAATATTTATATAAAAAACCCTCAAATGAAAGAATACCAATTGCTCTATCACAATTTGACTAAATAAATATTTATATAAAAAACCCTCAAATGAAAGAATAGAGAAGAGATTCAGATTTGGCACCCTGTATCAAAGGAAGGCTAATGGTTTATGTTACATTGACAGTAAGACCGCCCCCATTCAATCCAACTCCATAGTAAGACCGCTCCCATTCAATCCAACTCTCAGACCGCTCCCATTCAATCCAACTCTCTTAACCAATTCAAGTTCCAACTATGACTCAACTTTGACTTAGATCCACTAATTATCTATCTATCTTTTATTTGTTCAAAGCCCAAAAAACAAATTCGAACAGGTCACAGCCAACCATACATGACCTCAGTCAATCCAGAACGACATAAGCAGTTAACTCCTCGCACACGCGACCTCAAGTGGTCACAAAGCTTTGTCACATGGCCCTTCAAACACTTTACCGCACACATGTGATAAAATATATAACAGAATTAAAAAATATATATAAGAGAATTAAAATTTTGAAATCTTGATTAACTGTAATAGTGTAGTTTGGACTATTGCAAGCACGAACGGGAGATTGGCATGGTAGTGTGTCAGTGAGTGCAAATCAACCTTTACTCACTTCTTCATCTGGCGTGGATATAGGTTAATGCAAGTGTTAACTTGGCGCAACGGCGATGAATTGATAGAGGATGTTGAGTTGACATGGATAAAGTTTGATGCAAGTGAGATGAGTTAGTGCAACGGTGATGATTTGACAAAGGATTTTGGGTTGGGTAAATGTTATCATTAACCCAATCAGCTTTGATCATCAGTAGATGGGCTTCGACTTGGACTTGGATTTATGGAGCAGCATACGTGGAGCACCCGGTGAACTTTGAACTTCACCCATCCCATACCGGTTTGATTAAATTTGGTCTTATAAGCTAGAATATAGACTACGAAAGTGTGAATTTCATTTTGAAAGTATTTATATTATTGTTTTTAAAGTGAAAAATTGGATTCCAAAAGTGTGAATATTGATGTTTTAAAAGTGTAATTTTGGTTTTGAAAATTTGAATTTCGATTTCTAAAATGTGATTTCAAAAGTGACTCGCTAGTGTTTGAATTATGATATTGTGGATTTAGATTCTTAAGTCCATATTTTATGTATGTGCGAGCATATCACTATGTTTGATATATCAAGATTAAAGAGTCAAACAACATAGAAACAATTGTTGTTATTGCATTGAAAATATACATTTTCATTCATGCCAACCATGAGAACACCTTACCTATGTTTTGCTCTTTGCCTAGCACTTTGAGTTCTTGAGTTAGGTAAGAAGAGGAAGAATCCACCAACGAAGGGGGCTTCTCCCCAAAACTTAAGTTGCCTCACAAGGAAGATTTGCCATCACTAAATGAGGATGGAACTCGTGGATTTGAAGCTCTCATCCCCGAGGAGTTTGAAACATCTAATGAACTAAGGGTCACACAACTCTACAAAAATAATGTTGAAAGCCTCCACACCAATTGTTGGAAAGGTGTTAACCTTTGGTATCATTTACGATAAGTCTCCTATGAAAGCCATGCATGGAGAGTCCACCCAAGGCTGCACCACATCAACTTTCCCCGCCATGGGGATACCTTGATCGATTCACCCTTGAAAAGTTCAACCAACTATTTTCTAGAAGGAATCAAATCAAAGTTTAGATCATGCTCAATGTCCAACTTGTCTCTTATTGCCATACCCATCAAACATCCACCAAGACCCTCCTCTAATGGCCATGCCAATGTCTATTCCTAATCATAGGTCGACCATCTTCTACACCCACTATTGCACCATCCAAGTCTTTAACAATGATCCCCCAAATCTTGAATCTCAATTACCTACCTTTGATTGACTCGGCCTTAGAAGCCTCAGTCATTGCCCAATCCCCATTCACCTATTTACTTATATCCTTACGAGGCCACTTCACTATTCTCTTAGCCTGAATCAACACTTGTACTTGGGACTTCTTGTATCCCTCATCCCCATGAAGGCCCTCCTTCCCCTCCTCTAGATCCAAGCCCTTAGATTGCTTCCATTTCAAGGACATATCCATTAGTTGTGGGTAGTTTGACTATAGGTGATTGTGACATAGGAAAATATGATTACAGAATAGAAGCTTCATAATCAAGAATTTGATTATGCTTCCTATCTCCTCTCTTAAAGATTACTTCTTCAAGTAGGGTGCCCATTCATAGACATTCTTAAATTAAATTATCGGTGTTTCTTAACATACTAGGGTTTTTGGTGTTGGGTATTGAAAAGCCATCATCTTATCTCCAATATCAAGCAAAACTTGCTCATAAGAGGAGTGAAGTGTCAATCCAGGTATCCTAACCCAAACACACTTATCATTTCTTAGGTAATATATTGACTTACATCCATCATCCCATGGCTTTAGAACTAGACCTAATTTCTAGTAAAATGAGGGACCTCCACTCAGAAAGCCATTTTATCTACAACATTATAAAAGAGGAAAGTGTAAAACCTTGTTGTAATGGATAGATTATGACCTTCCCTTTCACTATTGCAGTCCATGTCGAACCAATCCATGAAACTAACTTTGAAAAGTGGGGTTTTGGCCCATTAAAATACCGTATTAGGGCTCTTTGGGCAAACCCCTTTGCTCCATCCACAATCATCTCAATTGTAATAGAAAACTAGAGAGAACTTGCTGAAGGAAGACAAATTCCCCCTCCATATATATATATATATATATATATATATATATATATATATATATTAGCCCCAAGGATTGGTTAGACCAACTACTAAAGGCATGTCATTGATGGGGATGTCATAGGTTCCAATCTTGTTGAGTCCTTTGGGGTTGCCAATAACTCTTGTAGTTGGTAGTTGACATCGTCCTCTATTTGAATATTCTGGGGAAGGGAGGGAATCCCAAGAAGTTTTATTTTGATGGGTGTGCGTGCGTGTGTGTGTGTATCTTTTGTAATTGTAAGTGAAGGGTATGGCTTTTCATTGTAATCATTGAAAGAAAACAATTTAAAGAACTTGCATTCTAAGAAATCTAGAGATCCTCCTACCTTGCTTTGTAATATTTTTTTGTTTGCAAGGTTAGTGATTGAGAGTGATTTCCTAATTGGTATTAGAGTCAATACCCAAGAATATGTTGCAAAAGCGAGGTTACTTAGTATATTATAATTGTTGTTGATGGAGGTCCTCAGATTCTGTAATATTGGTATGGCTTAAGTTTTGCATCTAGTATCCCTTTCACAATTGCATGCACTCTCAGTGTCAAGGGAAACAACATCTTTGAAGATATCCCTTCCTATCAGTTTAAGTGCAAGGTTCACACACCTTTGGTGGCATCCCAAAGAACTAATATATTTAGGGATTTGAGCAGTTGGAACAATAAGGATTGTTAAGTGAAATTGTCCTATAGCTTGATCACCTATAGTGTGTGTCTAAGTCAATGTGTTTCCATAGGCATTGAGGTTTATTCCACTCCACTCTGGGTGCAATACATGTCTCTCAATGCAGGCATGTCTTAACACATGGACAATACAAAAACACTTAGGATTGGCCCTACATTACTTGCATATCATTTCACTGGATTTGTGAATTGGATTTGGCAAGCTATCCCCTTGTTTGTGGATTGAAACTTTATTTTGGCTAGTGTACCTTTGGTGCCAATACTTGCAACAAGGCAACATGTTGATGGTTAGGCATAGTAAGACCTAGAGTCCCTTGGCCAATTGTTACTAGTTTATGAACTTTCTTTCATAACCACAACGTTCTCGTGGTGATTTTGGTTTACACAAAGTCCTTCCAATGGAATAAAGGAGTTTGTTAAGATGATCACACTCCACCTCTTTCTATTCTTCTTTTGGCACACTTAGCATAACAAATTTGACCAATATGTATAAAGAAAAAAACTGTTATAAAAGATAGCCAAGAAAGATGTGCATTCCTTGAAATCCTCATTAAAGAGATATACAATGAAGCAATTTCGAAATCCCTCTTTACAACCTTCATCAAGCAATATGAGGCTGATATCACTACAATAGGATTAGACATTGCACTTGTATTCCTACCCTTCTTAACATAGGCTAAATGTCAAAGATGGATTTCTAGTGGATATAAGTACGTGCATTTATCTCAACTAGATTTCCCAATAAATCCTTTGTTCTCCTATGATGTTGTCTGTAGAATATTTGATTAGTGTACTTGATATTGTACATGTGGAATGGCAAGAGGCACATTGTTACCAATTCAAAGGTGAGATAGATAAACAAGCCTACTATGCAATGCAACTAAACTAAAATATGGCCTTGTCCGATCAAACAATTCCTCATAGATTACTAATATGTATAGAATTGAAGGGAGTTAAATTAAACCCAAAAGTGTCCTACCCAATAGTGAGTGGTCGAGGTATTTTCAAACCTAATAATACTTTTTCAACCAATGTTAATTTTCCTAGGAAAGTTGATTCCTAGTTGTAGGAAAAAACTTAATAGCCTATGGTTGATTCATTAATATCTAGGAATACATTGTATACAATCTCCCTACTATAAAAAAATATATTGATAAAAGAGACCATAATAAATTTTTAGTACAAAATAAATAATCTATAAGGTCTAGGCTATGATTGGAACCAAGGCCAACAAATATAAAATTTGATGCTGTCAAGTTTCTACCATATGTTGACCACATACAACCTTCTCTAAAAAGATGTTAATGTTGATCATGCTCAATCAGAGAGACTTACCTACAATTGGCTAGCACGACAAGCATTCGAAGAATAACAACTTGGTCATTGGAAAATACCAACATAGTTTGCCACTGTAGGAATACAAGAGGAAGGGACATTGTCTTTTGAGAAAAGGAAGAACAATTGGCACAATAAATGAATGTTTTCTTCCCATAATAAAATAGATTGCCCGATAACACAAAACATGCTTATAAACAATATCCTTGATCATGTCAAGTCTAGAATCATAGAAGTGAGAAATAGTGCCAACATAATTGAATCATCTTGTACAACTATTGATGTAGAGACAAGTGGAATAGCAAGTGCTCTAAATATATTTATTGGTGACTTCCAATCCATGTACAATACTCTTATAAAGAGCATTGAAATGTTTGACAAATTTGCTTACATGAAAATAATAGAGTTTGAGGCACTTCTTGATGAAATAAGAGAAGTGAAGAGGCAAAGACATCAATTGAAAGCAATACTAAAGGTGGAACCGTTCCCTAGCTTATGTAGGTAGACACTGTAAATCCACAAGGGTAACCCAAATAAAATGAGAAATTGTAGTTGAAATCATCGTTAAATCTACCTTTATATTTTGATAATATAAACACTAGTTAGAGCATTGAAAGACTCTGAGAAATGGTCTAATATTTTCCATTTAACATAGGAAGACATTGATTTTACAGATGATGAAATTGTAGGCACAACCATATCAAAATTCAAGGGAATATTAATGTTCTAGATGGCCAAACTACCTCAAACAACCAATGATAAATCATGCAATATATATCTTCTTGTGAAAAAAACATTTTGTAAAATCCAAATTACAAACATTGACTCACTCAAGGACACAATTATCATTGTGTTTAGGTTGAACAAAGAAATATCAAATGATAGTGTTCTCAGGATGTTGATGGGAGTGGAGTTAGCCAATCTAAAAGGGTTCAATGAGTTTATGGCTATGTAGTGCCTTGTTTTGCTTTGACTTCATTTCACTGATATGATGTTATTATTGGAGGGCATTTTGGTTACAAGAATGGCTTGGCTGGTTAACATATACATTTATGGATGATATGATCTAGACCTTGTTGAAATATTGTAACTGCAAAGAGTATTCTAATTATTATTGATGTATTATTCATTAGATCAATCCCCCTTTGTGGATTGATCATGTCGGGTATTGTAAATGAAAAAATCCCCTTTTGTGGATTGGTCAAACCCTAATTGTAATGGGCTAAATGAAAAGTCAGCCCCATAATATATTAAAGTGGTTATAACCACCCAGAATATATTAAAGTGGTTATAACAACCCAGAATGAGAAGTTGACCTTGCCAGTGAAAAGGCACCCCAGTCCGACGCCTGTCAGTTTGTATAAATAAGAGAGGCTAGCGCCTCATTTGTTCACTCACTCACTTGATCATCCGAGTGCAAGTCTGGAGCTGCAATTGGAGAAGAATAGAGAGAGATAGGCACACTACTTGGGAGAGGTCTTTTTGTATTGTTTGGTTTATTCTCTTGGCATTGTATTGGCTATTTATATTAAGGAAGTTTTTGCTGGGTTTTCTCCCCCATGAGGGTTTCTCAAGATAAATAATGTGTCTCTTATGATTGTGTATTTCTCAGTGATCATATCTCTGCTATGGTTATCTAGTAAATTGAAAAGAAACCTAATAATAGCTTAAACCTTAACATGGTATCAGAGCTAAGCTGAAGAGAGCATCTTTCACAAGAAGAAGAAAAACGTCATTGTTGTCATACATGAAAATTAGGGCTTTTTATTGAAGAATATTTTAGCCTCAAAACCATCTAGAAAAGTGCTCCCTAACCCAAGGAATTATTTGGCACCTTCAGCGCACCTTTTCAGTGGGTAGATCTCCCGGAAAGTGAAACCCTAGTTTTCACTAGTACCAGAAAACCAGAAGTACTAGAAGTACCAAAAAACCAAAAGTACTAGAAAACCAGAAGCACCAGTCCAGAAATCCGCTGGTCAAGTTTGAGGGGGTAAAATTTGGATTTTCATAAATCTGACTGCACCAGCTTACTCGCCTCAGCTCAACGCATCTATCCCCTAGATCAGAATTTCAAAATTTGAAGTTTGAAAAATTAGGGTTTCTTCATAAAACCCTAAGTTGCAGTTGCAGTTGCAGTCTCAGAACCAGTTGCAGTATCAATTGCAGTTGCAGTACTAGTTGAACTATCAGCTAGAGTACTAGGTGCAATCACCCTTGAAGTTTTTAAGAGTTGGTGATCATTACCGTTGCTACCAGATGGTGCCACTACCTGCAAATGTCGTCAGAGGTATGTACTCACACATGTTTAAACGGTTAAGACTTCAAGGGTATTTGCAGGAGAAGGGATCTCTTGCCATAGATCCATAAGGTTCTCAAGATCCAACACACTCAGAGGAACAATGCAACTCAGGTTTGATTATTCTGATATGCATCTATTTGTTATGACATTATTTTAATCAGTGTTGCATGTTGAAGCTATGACCATCATACTAACCTTTGGTCAAAATTAAAGTCAAGGTATTAGATGGATTAAAGTTGAGATCATAG
>JASDQU010105651.1:38340-51816 GCA_032191745.1 Picea mariana
CCTCATTAAAGAGATATACAATGAAGCAATTTCGAAATCCCTCTTTACAACCTTCATCAAGCAATATGAGGCTGATATCACTACAATAGGATTAGACATTGCACTTGTATTCCTACCCTTCTTAACATACGCTAAATGTCAAAGATGGATTTCTAGTGGATATAAGTACGTGCATTTATCTCAACTAGATTTCTCAATAAATCCTTTGTTCTCCTATGATGTTGTCTGTAGAATATTTGATTAGTGTACTTGATATTGTACATGTGGAATGGCAAGAGACACATTGTTACCAATTCAAAGGCGAGATAGATAAACAAGCCTACTATGCAATGCAACTAAACTAAAATATGGCCTTGTCCGATCAAACAATTCCTCATAGATTACTAATATGTATAGAATTGAAGGGAGTTAAATTAAACCCAAAAGTGTCCTACCCAATAGTGAGTGGTCGAGGTATTTTCAAACCTAATAATACTTTTTCAACCAATGTTAATTTTCCTAGGAAAGTTGATTCCTAGTTGTAGGAAAAAACTTAATAGCCTATGGTTGATTCATTAATATCTAGGAATACATTGCATACAATCTCCCTACTATAAAAAAATATATTGATAAAAGAGACCATAATAAATTTTTAGTACAAAATAAATAATGTATAAGGTCTAGGCTATGATTGGAACCAAGGCCAACAAATATAAAATTTGATGCTGTCAAGTTTCTACCATATGTTGACCACACACAACCTTCTCTAAAAAGATGTTAATGTTGATCATGTTCAATCAGAGAGACTTACCTACAATTGGCTAGCACGACAAGCATTCGAAGAATAACAACTTGGTCATTGGAAAATACCAACATAGTGTGCCACTGTAGGAATACAAGAGGAAGGGACATTGTCTTTCGAGAAAAGGAAGAACAATTGGCACAATAAATGAATGTTTTCTTCCCATAATAAAATAGATGGCCCGATAACACAAAACATGCTTATAAACAATATCCTTGATCATGTCAAGTCTAGAATCATAGAAGTGAGAAATAGTGCCAACATAATTGAATCATCTTGTACAACTATTGATGTAGAGACAAGTGGAATAGCAAGTGCTCTAAATAGATTTATTGGTGACTTCCAATCCATGTACAATACTCTTATAAAGAGCATTGAAATGTTTGACAAATTTGCTTACATGAAAATAATAGAGTTTGAGGCACTTCTTGATGAAATAAGAGAAGTGAAGAGGCAAAGACATCAATTGAAAGCAATACCAAATGTGGAACCATTCCCTAGCTTATGTAGGTAGACACTGTAAATCCACAAGGGTAACCCAAATAAAATGAGAAATTGTAGTTGAAATCATTGTTAAATCTACCTTTATATTTTGATAATATAAACACTAGTTAGAGCATTGAAAGACTTTGAGAAATGGTCTAATATTTTCCATTTAACATAGGAAGACATTGATTTTACAGATGATGAAATTGTAGGCACAACCATATAAAAATTCAAGGGAATATTAATGTTCTAGATGGCCAAACTACCTCAAACAACCAATGATAAATCATGCAATATATATCTTGTTGTGAAAAAAACATTTTGTAAAATCCAAATTACAAACATTGACTCACTCAAGGACACAATTATCATTGTGTTCAGGTTGAACAAAGAAATATCAAATGACAGTGTTCTCAGGATGTTGATGGGAGTGGAGTTAGCCAATCTAAAAGGGTTCAATGAGTTTATGGCTATGTAGTGCCTTGTTTTGCTTTGACTTCATTTCACTGATATGATGTTATTATTGGAGGGCATTTTGGTTACAAGAATGGCTTGGTTGGTTAACATATACATTTATGGATGATATGATCTAGACCTTGTTGAAATATTGTAACTACAAAGAGTATTCTAATTATTATTGATGTATTATTCATTAGATCAATCCCCTTTTGTGGATTGATCATGTCGGGTATTGTAAATGACCAAATCCCCTTTTGCGGATTGGTCAAACCCTAATTGTAATGGGCTAAATGAAAAGTCGGCCCTAGAATATATTAAAGTGGTTATAACCACCCAGAATATATTAAAGTGGTTATAACAACCTAGAATGAGAAGTTGACCTTGCCAATGAAAAGACACCCCAGTCTGGCGCCTGTCAGTTTGTATAATTAAGAGAGGCTAGCGCCTCATTTGTTCACTCACTCACTTGATCATCAGAGCGCAAGTCTGGAGCTGCAATTGGAGAAGAATAGAGAGAGATAGGCGCACTACTTGGGAGAGGTCTTTCTGTATTGTTTGGTTTATTCTCTTGGCATTGTATTGGCTATCTATATTAAGGAAGTTTTTGCTGGGTTTTCTCCCCCAGAGGGTTTCCCAGGATAAATAATGTGTCTCTTGTGATTGTGTATTTCTCAGTGATCATATCTCTGCTATGGTTATCTAGTAAATTGAAAAGAAACCTAATAATAGCTTAAACCTTAACATGGTATCAGAGCTAAGCTGAAGAGAGCATCTTTTACAAGAAGAAGAAAAACGTCATTGTGGTCATACATGAAAATTAGGGCTTTTTATTGAAGAATATTTTAACCTCAAAACCATCTAGAAAAGTTCTCTCTAACCCAAGGAATTATTTGGCACCTTCAACGCACCTTTTCAATGGGTAGATCTCTCGGAAAGTGAAACCCTAGTTTTCACCAGTACCAGAAAACCAGAAGTACTAGAAGTACCAAAAAACCAGAAGTACTAGAAAACCAGAAGCACCGATCCAGAAATCCGTTGGTCAAGTTTGAGGGGGCAAAATTTGGATTTTCATAAATCCGATTGCACCAGCTTACTTGCCTCAGCTCAACGCATCTATCCCCTGGATCATAATTTCAAAATTTGAAGTTTGAAAAATTAGGGTTTCCTCATAAAACCCTAAGTTGCAGTTGCAATTGCAGTCTCAGAACTAGTTGCAGTACTAGTTGAACTATCATCCGGAGTACTAGGTGCAATCACCCTTGAAGTTTTTAAGAGTTGGTGATCATTACAGCTGCTACAAGATGGTGCCACTACCTGCAAATGTCGTCAGAGGTATGTACTCACACATGTTTAAACGGTTAAGACTTCAAGGGTATTTGCAGGAGAAGGGATCTCTTGCCATAGATCCAGAAGGATCTCAAGATCCAACACATTCAGAGGAACAATGCAACTCAGGTTTGATTATTTTGATATGCATCTATTTGTTATGACATTATTTTAATCAGTGTTTCATGTTGAAGCTATGACCATCATACTAACCTTTGGTCAAAATTAAAGTCAAGGTATTAGATGGATTAAAGTTGAGATCATAGAGTTTACCCTCTAACCCAACCTTCTGTCAAGATAGCATATTGTCTTAGTACATAAGACATGTTGAAGAAAACACTCGTCATCTTGAGTGAAGGAGACTTGGAAGAAAAGCAACACACTCATTCTTTAGGACAAGGCCCCAGGTTCCAGGTTTGATTAATTAAGTTGATAAGATTCAAAGTTGCACATGACAAGTTGATGACTACCCCTTTACAAGTAAACACTATAGTTGATAGCAGTCCTTGAAAAATGTTATACTTGGTAGCATGTGAGCATATTGAGATAAATGCTTAATGTAATCATTTGCCTGATACAAGTAACATCTCCTCTAGGAGAAATATCTTGTGTTAGTTCCAGTTTTCCATGGAGGAATGTTTGATCACAACACTATAAGAGTGTTGACCTCATTTCATATTGTATCTCTTACTTTTGATCTTTGCTTCAAACAGGCCACAAGTGATAGCTCTAAAGAAGCTACTGTGATGATTATTCGTGTTATTTCTTTATCTACTATTATCAAAAGAGTATTATTCTTGCTTGTTGTTTTGTTGACCTTGTTTCAGGTCACAGGTGATAACTCTGAGGAAGCTATAGTGAAGGTTGCAGAAGGCAACATATTAGATGAGATATGAAGTAGACTATGTACATGACCATATACACTCATGTACCAAAGAAGATGAAGAAGAAGCTACCTTTTGAGATTCAGAGTATCTCATATGAAGATTGATTGAAAGGAGCAGAAGGCTCCAAAGATGACCGAACTTTAGAACGGGAAGATGATCTCCTTTGAATCCTGACTCTATCTTTCATATTTAGACTTGGTATTCAACACCAAGTATACCCTGTAAGAGATGATGAAGTCCTTGTAGACTCAAAAGAAATCGAGAGTAAGCCTGATCTCAAAAAGGATAAGATGAAGAGACAACTTCCAACACTGGGAGACAAATGTCGTGAGAAGACTAGATTGTAGCTTCAAAAACTTCTAGGAGATATGGAATCTCCTAGAAAGATTCCCTTGTTTTAGTAACAGAGAAGGAAGCCAGTCAGAAAGACTAGGATATGGATTCTTCCGTGAGACTAGAAGAGAAGTCAGTATTGACTTCTAAGATTTATCTATACAGATCAAGCATGTTGCAAATGTATAAAGCCCAATGTGTGTCTAGAGGATTCTCCCAACAAGAGGGAGAAGACTATGACGAGACACTTACTCCAATTATTCAAGAAATATATCTAGTATTTATGAAGACAACCAGAACAACCATGATTCATATATAGTATGAGATGTAGGGGGAGCAATCCCCATATTTAATATCGAGTGGAAGTTGTTGCAATACATTAGTTCGGTCATGGAAACATAACTATGATAAAAGATAGTGTTACTTCCATGAAAGAAGAAGAGTTATCTTCAGTATCAGTTATTGATCCACTCTCAGTTTCAAGATGAAGTTGTTGCCATGATGGAGTAGAGGAGTTATTCCCAGATTTCAGTAGTCACAGTGAGAATGGAGCAACCATTCTCATCTTTAGAGAATATGCAAGTGCAAAGTCCCAGTTCCAGAAGGATCAATTGCAGAAAGAGGAGAGAACACACTCTTAATCAGTGAGACAGATAGTGCCTTGCAGAGAGCACATAGAGCCAACACATGATTGTGCATATTGAGTTGCAGCTAAGCAAGTGTACCAGATTGGTACATTGCAATGAGAAACTTTGACTTGAAGAGTGAAGATAGAAAGACTCATGTATTCCAGTTGAAGGAAGCTTTGTACATGTTGAAGCAAGCTCCTAGAGCTTGGTATGGAAGAATTGACAGTTTCCTGACGACCTTGGGATTTACCAAGAGTAAAGTTGATTCTAACCTTTACCTCAAGGTTATAAATGATGAGCCAATGATGTTACTACTATATGTAGATGATGTATTCTTGACAAGATGAAGAAAATATCATCATAGATTGCAGAAGAAGCTCGCTACAGAGTTTGATGGAAGACCTAAATGCATTATCTCTTAGGTCTTGAAGTTTGGCAGAGCACATAGAATATCTTTGTTAACCAAGGGAAGTATGCAGTTAAAATGAAGAGGTTTTACATGTTGAAATGTAAATCCATGAATACACCCATGGAAACGAAGTTGAAGCTCCTGGTAGATACCTCATCAGAATTGGTTGATGCTACTCTGTACAGACAAATTATTGGTTCAGTGGTGTATCTGACAAATACCAAGCTAGATATATGTTTTGGCTTGAGTCAGTATCTAATAGAGCCCAGACATGTTCACATTGTTGTTGCAAAACATATGATGAGATACCTTAAGGGTACGTTGGATTTTGGTCTCTATTATATTAGAGATAATGACTTCAGACTGAGTGGTTACACCGATTCATATTGAGCTGGAAGTACTTTTGATAGAAAGAGCACTTCAGGATGTTGTTTCAGTTTGAGGTCAGCCGTGACTTCATGGCAGAGTAGGGAGCAATTCAACATTGCTCCAAGCACAGTAGAAGTGGAATACATTTTTGCATGTTCCACCAGTTGTGAAACCATATGGGATCTATTTGATTTGGAAATGGAATCCACCGTGATCCTATGTGGTAACTAGAGTTGTATGGAGATGATTTGTTCCATAATGAGTCGAAGCACATAGAGATCTGATAACATTACATCTGTGATATGGTGCAGAGAGGAGCCATAAATCTCTAGTATGTTAGCATGAATGAATAGGTTGCTGATGTGTTGACCAAGCCTCTATCTCGTGTAAAGTTGGAGCACTTTCAAGACAAGCTTTGTATAGTCCGAAAGGACCTCCCTCGAAAGGGGGAGTAGTGATGATGATACTATGGTATCCTGATCAGTAGTGGTAGCTCCGTTAGGATTCTTATAATCCTAGGGAATCTTATGATTCCTGGGCAGATCCCAAAGGTCCGGTAAGGACGGTATGTTAGAGTACCACATGGTAGCTCCGTTAGGATTTTATATCCTAGGGAATCTTATGATTCTTGGGCAGCTCCTTAAGGATTGTCAGAGTACCACAAAATGATGATGTGCCAACTTAATTGCTGTGATGATGTACTAGCCTAGTGTTGTGATGCCAGCTTAATTGTTGTGATGACATGCCATCTTAATTGCTGTGATGACGTGCCAACTTAATTGCTCTGATGATGTACCAGCCTAGTGTTGTGATGCCAACTTAATTGTTGTGATGATGTGCCAGTTTAATTGTTGTGATTATGTACCAACCTAGTGCTGTGATGACAACTTAATTGTTGTGATGATGTGCCAGCTTAATTGCTGTGGTGATGTACCAGCCTTGTGTTGTGATGATGTGCCAACCTTGTGCCAGCCTCATGCTGTGATGATGTGCCAACCTCGTGCTATGGTTATGTACCAGCCTCGTGCTGTGATGTCAGCCTCATGTTGATGATGTTGTGTTGCCAGTCTCGTACTGTGATGCCAGCTTTGTGCTGATGATGTTGTGTTTCCAACCTTGTGCTGTGATGCCAGCCTCGTGCTGAAGACTCTCAGCCTAGTGCTGATGTTGATGATGCTCTAGCCTTCGTGCTGTGATGTTGTTGTTGTTGATGATGCTCCAACCTTTGTGTTGTGATATTGTGTTGTTATTGATGATGATGACGTATTAGTGTTATACTAATCCATGTTTCTGAAGATGATGATGTCACTTCAACTTCTTGCTGAAGATGATGATGATGCCACTTCAGCTTCTCACTGAAGATCATGATGATGCCACTTCAACTTCTTGATGAAGATGATGATGATGACACTTCCGATTCTTATTGAAGATGATGATCATGCCACTTCAGCTTCTTGCTGTAGATGATAATGATGATGTTGTTTCAGACTTCATGCTAAAGATGATGATGTTACTTTAGCCTCATGCTGATGAGAATGATGATGCTACTCCAGCTCCATGTTGTGAATGATGATGATGAGAAAAACTTCTGATGATTTATAGATATGTCAGTCAGTGTTCCAAGATGTTGTTGATGATGTTTCCCTCTCTCTCGCTTGATGATGTTGTAGAATACCCTTCTTGTTAAGGGGGAGTGTTGAAATATTGTAATTGCAAAGAGTATTCTAAATATTATTGATATATTATTCATTAGATCAATCCCCTTTTGTGGATTGATCATGTCGGGTATTGTAAATGACCAAATCCCCTTTTATGGATTGGTCAAACCCTAATTGTAATGGGCTAAATGAAAATTCGACCCCATAATATATTAGAGTGGTTATAACCACCCAGAATGAGAAGTCGACCCTACCAGTGAAAATACACCCTAGTCCAACGCCTGCCAATTTGTATAAATAAGAGAGGCTAGCGCCTCATTTGTTCACTCACTCACTTGATTATCAGAGTGTAAGTCTGGAGCTGCAATTGGAGAAGAAGAGAGAGAGAGAGGCACACTACTTGGGAGAGGAATTTCTGTATTGTTTGGTTTATTCTCTTGGCATTGTATTGGCTATCTATATTAAGGAAGTTTTTGATGGGTTTTCTCCCCCATGAGGGTTTCCCAGGATAAATAATGTGTCTCTTGTGATTGTGTATTTCGCAATGATCCTATCTATGCTATGGTTATCTAGTAAATTGAAAAGAAACTTAATAATATCTTAAACCTTAACAGACCTACGATCTAATTTGGTCCAATTATTGCTTGATGTGGACATATATCTAATATGGTTTAAGCTTTGATATCATTATGATACTATTGAATTTTGAAAAAGAGCACGTGGTTACATGATGAAATTTATTATGTTATATGATGCTACTGATGGTTTGTCATGTGTGACATGAAAAACCACATATTGCACAACCTTAATAACCAAGATTTCTTCTTAGACTTAGTCATCCATAACTTGCTAAATAAACTATTAATATTTATTTTCTTACATATTAAAAATTGATTCAAATTAACAAGGCTCCAAGAAGATTATGACTCTACAACTCGAGGGAGTTTATCTCCTAAGAGAAATACTCTTTAATAAATCGTAGTAGGGATATTTAGTTGAGCCAAATGAATCAACCCACCCCGGAAACGATTAGTACAAAAACAAAACCAAAAATGTTCTCAATAATTTCAATAGGCCACACTAATGACAACATTGATTTTGAATAATTAGGTGAGTGATTGACCCATCAATGACTAGCTTTGCTCATATCCATCAATGACCATCAACCAACTTATCAAGGTTGGGTAACCTAAAATTTTCCTTTGACTCGAGGGATGGAATTTATCTCATTAATTATTTGTCATATATTTCATTGAACAAGATAATACTTTTCCTATAAAACCTAAGAACCAAGAACCATGGAACCTTGGTTAGGGTTTTACCATCTTATTTCAAAACAAGAGTTCACTAGATACAATGATTATTAAAGGATAACCCAATTTTGAATGAATGATCTTGTAAAAAAGAGATTAATAGTCTCATAGACCTTCCATATGCATAGGGCCACAAAGGACCTTTGAGCTTGACCATAGTAGGCATAGTTATAAGATATTAGAGTGCAAGATCTTGCCAATGTTTTTTTTCCCATGGTTGCAATTCAAGAGCATTATAATTCCTCAAGAGTACCTTCTAAGCATAGTCCTTTTCATCCATGGCCCTAATTACTCATTTGGTACAAAGTCTTGGACCTATGTATGGACCTTCAAGGTACCCAAGTCCCTATAATCCTTCAAGGTGAAAAATACGTCTTAGTTTACTATGGAAGCCTTTGGTACACAATTTTTTGGCCAATAAACAGTTTCTTAGAGCCTTTGTCATGCTTTGATGTGATTTCATTAATGCATATAAAATGGTACAAATATCTAATGATATCCAACAAATGGACAAGTATATTTTAATACTTTTTACATACAACAACATTTTTTTTAGTGAACAATTTATATTCTAAGTTGGCTGTGTTTCATATAACTTATCTGTATTTGCAATCATGCGAGTAAATCAAAACTATTTAATCAATATATTTTTGTCACTTTTGGGTATTTCATTAGTCCCGACTTGATGACAACTTGCCTAAGTTTAGAATTCCATTCACACACACACACACACACATTTTTCCATTCCATAGGTAGAATGATTTATCTTATCCTAATGACAACAAACCCAAGTTCATAGTTTCATAACAACAAAATTCCTTTGTGTAACATCCCTAGTTTTAATCTCCTCAATTACAATGTAATTGTATAAATGTGAATTAGACTGGTGAGCCGATATGTTGGGGGAAAATATCTTATATTGATTAATATGGCCAAGGGATGAGCTATGCATTATGGACATTGAAATGGTTAATAAAAATGATAATCACTGGCTACAATACGAGAGGGATGAAAATGATGGGGGGATATGTTTCCACAAGAGAGGGGCCTAAAGGGGGGATCCAAGGGAAACCCATGTCATTTTCTAGAGCTAATGTGTCATTATTAAATAATCCTTCCTTTGACTTATTCAACACTCAATCATTCAATTCGTGTGAGAGGGTGGGTGTGAGAAGTCACATCCCTTAGTTATTGGGAGCATGGGGTTGAAGTACAATCATCTTTTAGAAGAGTGAGATTCAAGCAAGCATGGGAAAAGAAGGAAATTCGAGTAGGAAAATAGGTAAGTTTTTACATGTTGATTTAGGGTAGCAAGAGAGGAGTGGAGTGTCGGGAAGAGCATCATCCATGTTGTGCTTGAGGGTAGTGATTTTGTGGCTATGCTTATGTTGGAAAAGTGGTTGGTTTCCTTGTAAAAATGGACTGTAAGCTTGTAGTGTGTTTTCTTGTTGAGGAAATGGTTCAAGACCATGGTGATGGCTACTGTGAACAATCTAAGAGAACCCGAGAGTTCTTGGAGTCCCCAAATGAGAGATACCTAGCCAACTAAGTGCACTGAAAAATCTTGATAAACTAATGGTGCAACTTGAGGGACTTCTTGCAGAGAAGGGGGTACATTCTTGGGTTGTGTGTGTTGTGGGGAAGAGAGCTAGCAGTTTGGAATTGTTGTTGGAGTAGAACCTAAATTTTGTGGTGTTGAATGTGGAGAGTGGACAACCAAGAGGACCATATCTCCTTGTGGACTCATAGCCTCGACTTAGAGGTGGCTTGCTGTTGAAATCTAAAACAATAGTTTATATGGCTGAGAGGAATGTCCTTCGTATGCAACCTGTTGGCATCGTCATTTTTTCAGTTAGACTCAGGCCTAGATAAGTCGTGGTTCATGTATCAAAGCGTGTGAGGTAAGGTACTGAACAACGAATGGGTCGAAGTTAACAAGTGGTGGGTTTGGCCCTTGGAGTCGGGAAAGGGCATCATAATTAACCATGTGTGAATTGTAAAGCTATTTTTCCCAAAAGGTCGAGTCCTATCAGAAAGAGGGAATTTACGTTCCAGAGGTCGAGGCAAGTTGTTAGAGTAAAGGTCATGTCAACAGATATAATGACGATCATCACCTAATTATGAAGTCATAAAGGTTAAGAAATCACGACACTCATATCACGTATACTCTGTAGTTCTTATAATCTATACTTTGCACACTTCGAAGTGTACCCATCATGCGAGTGTGCTGCACGAATATTCATCCCACTTCAAAAATTCTCGTCACCATGGATTCAACGTCCTCTGTCATGATTCCATCCCTTTCCCGTTCAATTATAAATACTAGTCACCCTGTGTGTTTCTCCTTTACCATCCGAGTCTATGCGTTGTCTGTGATTTTTCCTGTAAGTCATGGATCCTTTCATTGTGGGAAGGTTGATTTCCATCAGTTATGTTGTGAATCTGTTCAATCAAGATTGTTATGTCTCCTTCGTCTTCAGTCATGGTTTGAATCCTGTTGGAGTTTGCCGTGAGCTAGTCTGTCGGGCGATAGTTCCTCTCGCAGTCAACCTTTCTTCCTCGGAGTTTTTTCCTGTCACGGCAAATTTTTTCTCGGATCTGATTTCCTTGGATCACCATTATTTTTGCAGTGGCTTGCTACCACGCCATAATTTTATGTCGCACTTCCCTAATGCGACGAGCCTACTATTACCGTTTATCGCAACATCGACCTGCTTCTGCGCCTAAAGTATTCATAGTGCCTGGCGGTTGCGCAGTAAAACCCTAGAGTTATTTTTTCTTGTCACACAAAGCTTCCGCCACTTCCACTCTCACTGGTCTCTGCGAAGTATATCATTCTCCATTTTCCACGTGAAAAGGGTGTCATCTTTCATTATTGCGTGCGCGAAACAAATACATGTTTGCATCATGACAACATCCCAAGACATAAGGAAAAGGGCGTGAAGTGGTAGAATTGTGAGGCCCGAACCTCAGGACTTGGCGTTAACCAATGGAGATTTGAATGTCAGGGCAAATTTTGAACAGGTCGGATGTATGCGCTATTGCAAGAAAATCCAAGGATACAACACCAAATTGGCTGAACAATTTTCTCTCAGATTTAATGGGTTCCACGCGATCATTGTGGGAATCACATTCCGGGTGATGGAGGAAACTCTGTGAGCCATAGAGATCCCTCCATGTAGTGAAAGGTGGTCTAAGGGCATGCCTTTAGACGTATTATGCTATGAAGAATTCATCAAGCCAAACTGTCTGAACGGAAAAATCGGAGAGGGCGTTCCGAGTCAGTATCTACGAGAGCCTTTTCATAATCTCCTAAAGGTGATTAGAAGGTATTTCACCTGTGAAAGAAGGCCTGACAGAATATACCCACATCACATCAGGCTGCTAATGCATTTCACAGGGAAAAGGCCTCTGAACTTACCTTTCTTCTTGCACCAAATCCTAGGAGGAACGACGGACAACATCCATGCTGAAGCGGACCAACTGAGGAAGAAATTATTCCATATATCATTAATTAAGTTGTTGGTATTCGAGGAATTGAGATAGATGGACAAATACTAGGATTCATTCCTAATTTCAGTCGACATCCCAAGGGACCCCAAAGGAGACTTCCCCCTACCCACAGGGGGAACAACATTTTGCAGCGCGGGGGCAAGAATGGAAGAGGCCACAGGAAAAGGAAAAGCAATAGAAGACTTGTCGTCCCAAAAACTAGTACCTCGGAAAAGAGGTAGGCTGAGGTTGATCAGGAAGCCCGAGGAGACCTAAGCTCCAAACGAACCGCACATCCAATATATTGTCGAGAAGTTACTCCTGCGTGTTGTTCTGCTAGAACGTGTCGAAGGTTCAAGCCGAGGAATCAATGAAATACGGAGAATGTATGGCACTAAAAGCATGGAGGTTTAGGAGTTGTCACAATAGTTGAAGCAAGCGCAACTCACTATTGCCGAATTATACCAGGAGAATAGAGAATTGAGAAAATAGTTAGCATAAAAGACTGTCGAAACGACAACGTCGCGGAGCCGAGAATGGAATGCAAATTGGCTCAAGAAACAACTAAGAGAAGCGCAAGACGTGATCATTCAGTTTCACGAGGAACATAGGATGTCAGGGGAAAGAATCGCGAAGCACTTCAAGAAATGTGGATCGACCAAGGAAAATGTGTGCACGGCTCTTGCCAGCACTCAAACAAAGCTAAAAGGGAATGCAATCTAGTGGAGATAGGTGAAGAATCTGAAAAGACAAAACTGGTCTCTTAGGAAAACACTTAGAGTATTAAGATTGTAGGTGAGGCCAGGGACATGATTGACCTGACCCCATTTTTGTCTTTTTGAACGTGGCACAAAATTTCTGTCCCTTCATGTCTTGTTTCCTGCCGAGAAACAAGGATTCTGACAGGTACCCACGCGGTGGATATTCATCGCGCAGACGTTGTAAACCCACCTGTCGAGAAGGAAAAGTGTAGGAGAAACACATAACAGTTTTAAAGGAGATGCATGGACCCCTGACCGTCATCGCTACCTAGAAAGTGTTATCACTCCAAGAAACTGCTGTTCGGGCCGAGGTCTTGCGCTGGTGAAAGCACTCGGCTCTATATTTCAACATTAGAAACTTAGCATACATTTGTGAGTGATGCATGTTGGGGAAGCGATGAACCGATTTGATGTTGTCAGCCAGGTAGTACAGCTCCTGTACCTGCGATAATGGATTCAAATTCACCATTTCCGACGCCATGAGTGTGAAGCATGCGTCACTGAACAAGATCCGCTTTGTAATCCTATTTCGACGTGCAAACCCGAGTCTCCATCATTATCCACTTTCACCAG
>JASDQU010105651.1:100174-133385 GCA_032191745.1 Picea mariana
TGTCTTTCCTTTCCTAAGAATTATTTTTGGATTGGACACTGGTGTGATAGGTGATTCTTGGGGATTCGCCCTACTACTGATCCTCTTAGGAGCCAGGATGAACTTGTGGAGTCGCCAGATAGATAATTACAACCAACTAAAATGTCTAGTCTTTGTCTATCATCAAAGATCAGCTCTGTGTCGTATCCCAGGAAAGCAGAACTTGAATTTCGTCTCCCCGGAAACAGCGCCAATTTGTTATCACTCCAAGAAACTCCTTAGGGTTGTAGACTAAGGATGCTTGGTAACTTAAAAATAATGTGTATATATGCTTGGAACAATGGGGCTTTTAATGATAAGTGTAATAGACAACTCATCATACATCTAAAGAAACAGTGCTTTCAGGAAACAATAATCAGATCAAGTAAATTGAAAGGAGAGGATGAAGAACACTATTCTTGATTGCCAAATACAACTGAATGTAGGGCTTAATGCAAGATAGAAAGAAATCCTTTACTTCAATTCTATGAGCTCAATAAAGAGATAACAGTCTTCATAAGCTAAAATAAACTGAAACAAAGTATAGAAAGGGAAAGACGGATATTTATGATATTGAAAACGAAGACGGATATTTATGATATTGAAAACGAAAGGAGACTGCAATTTTATTATATCATAAGAGTCTATACAGTAGCACAAAAATGTATCCCAGTTTGAACCCTTGTCTCTTAGAAAAGATAGGCATTTATAGCCTTTTACAATCAATTTTTAAGATCCTAAAAACTTGGATCTGTATCTAAAAATAGCAATTCAAATCTAACTAAACAACTTGATAATAAAAACTTAATGACTAAACTAGCATTCGAATTGTCTTCAATCTCAATTTCGACATATGTATTCTTCAGCTCCTGGAATCTGTGGTGTTATGAAAACATGTAGAGGCACCTGTCTTGGCAGCTAGATTTCTTCAGTTGTTCATAGTAGATATTTTAGGAGATTTTTTTGGCATGTGGTTCTCAAAAACTCCCACGAATCTCTGATGCAGAGTTTTTTCCGAGCAAGTTGTTATCCCTTTGATACTCTGGAACCTCTTCATAACCTATGAAAAATGACCTGCTTCGTCCTTAGCTTTCAAAAATTCTTTTTCTACTTTCATCGGTTAACTCGCCTTATGATTCGCTGGTTAGCTGGTGAAAGCGCTGCTTTTCACCAGCTAACTGGTCATAAAATTTCATTGTGCACTGGTGAAAGCTCTGCCTTAGCCCAAAATGAAATTTCACCTCCAAAACTATGATTCCATCAAAAACTCAATGTGTCTTTTCTTTATCCCCTTGCATGTTTACAACAACCTGAGCAAGCACTTGCAAATCTGGGTGTGATTTTTGCTTTTGCTTCAATTTTCTGATTTTCCTTTTAAGGCGCTTTGCTAGCCACCATAGACTGTTATAGTCTTTGGTAATTTTTTGTTTCCTCTTCTTTTCCTTGACACTTTCACGAGCCAGCTTTTCAAATGCAACGTTGGTTTCTGCAAAATTATCAGACAACTTCTTATATCTTTCTTTTATTACCCTCTCTAAGACCTCCTGCTAAGCTATCACTTCTTTGAGATGCTTGATCTTCTGTGTTTTCTTTGACTTAGTGCTCTTTGATGTTTCCCCTTCCTCGGTGTGAGTAAAGGTCTCACAATTCTGTGCAAACTCAATGGAATGTTCAGGACTTTTGATGGCAGGGCTCTCATCTTCTTATTCTAGTTTTGAGTCTGTGTAGGGCAGGTTTAAGATGTTGGTTCTTCTTTCTGTAGGCTTCTCTGTAGTAGCTTCAAAATTCAATTTTTTCTTTGACCTGTGATATTTCACACCAGAGATTCTATATTCTGGAGGTCTTGGAAGGGTTCTCCTCTTCCTCGAGCTACTTTGAGGAGTCAATTGCTTCTTTCCCACTTTCCTCTGTTCATTCACGGGTTGAGTTTGAGTTTCAAAGCCCTCCCAAAAAATAAAATGTTGCTAGGTCCTTCCCTTCTGTCTTAATTCCTCCAGAATGATCAATTTAATAAGGCCAAAGTGGCACAGAGTATTCTTCATGCTTAGGGGTTGAACTCTAATCTTTTTACAGACCTTAGTTAAGCTCTTGTGCAAAAAGAAAGGTAGATTTAGGAGAGTTTTACCTGTGAAATGGTCTAAGAGCTTGAAGTGATACAACATCAGTTTGTCATACCTGCCTTCTGAAGTTATGTAGAGTTGGATTCCCTTAAACAAATCCTGCCACTCCTCTTCTAAATGGGAAACTGATCAAACTGAAGTGTGAAATGAAGAGAATATTCTCCTAGAGGAATATTCTCCCTAGACTATAGGAGACTGAATAATGACTAGTAAACATAGGGAAAACCTTAGGAAAAATAATTCCTAGGTGTGTGTGAAGTATCTCCAACACACCTAGGTCAAGAATCAAGAGTCTATGGATAAAATACTAAATTGATAGCACTTTAGGGATTTAGGAGTGTAACCCTAGGTAGGATTTCTACACAAATTATGGATAGTATTAACATTGTGTGAGGAGGAAGCACTTATTCTCCTCTTATAGGGTTTTTCCAAGAAATATCTTAAATATGAACAAGTAAAATTCACCATAAAACATTTAATAGCTTGAGATAAAATCACAAAAATTTACTTCACCAAGATATGAGAAGATCAAACCCTAATTACAACAATAACATCCAAAAAATAAACAAAGAAGTATCCAAACTTGAAATCCAAGAGAAAGCGAATAAGAGAGAGGAGTCAATTACCCAAAAATAGTGAAAATTTCAGAAGTAGTCCTTTAACAAAGGTGATAAGTTGTGATGATATAAAAACAAATTTGTCTAGCCATATTTATATGGAAACCCTAGCCATCCATGAGACTTGAGGGAAAAGTCACTTTTGTACAAGAGGGGCCAACCCCTTAATTATCTTTTCATAAATTCAAAATATAAAATTTACATCAAAACAAATCTTAATAAGGTTACATCATTCCATAGAAGGGTGACATAGGGCTCATAAGTGTGAAATAAAGGGTGAAATGGTAGAACATTGGGCCTCCAAAGGATATGTATCATTCTCTCACATGCCAAAGTGTCATTCCATGGTCTCCTCCTATCCATCAAACTCTGGAACCATCTCATCCATCAAACCCTAACCCAATGGTGACATCAAAGGAAAGAAGGGTGACTTCCTAGGCCTCTAAAGGCCAATGTCCAAGTGGAAGGGGTTGCAATCTCATATTCTAGTGATGTCCAAGTGACTCAAAAGGTAATGTCCCCCATCCTCAAGGTGCAACTCTCATCATTAATGGAGCTCCATGTGTGGGGTCTAGCATCCATCTTGTGGGAAAGGTCCTAGAAAGAAAAACAAGTATGCCCTCCAAGGGTCCACAAGTCACAAGTATCATGCTAAGTAAGCCACATCTAATAAAATAACCACCAAAACATGTGCATCAAACCCCCCTTTTCAAACTAAACAAATTCTCAAAGACCTTATAAGTTTTTCCTAATTAAGGTATTAGAGGGGTTTCATGGTGCCCTATTGGTTAATTCAATCCCCAAGTCAAGGAATGTTTCCCAAGAAGACCCTATATAGATAATGTAATGGGTATAAGGTGGGTTTGGGAAGACTTCTGGGCATGGGTTTCTTGGAATATCAAGGGCTTGTATTCTCTCATTTATGGGTTCCTTTGTGGAGGGTGTATTGCATCCCTTGTTTGAAATGAAACCTTTTTCCAAACCCTTTCCTTTAAATTTGTTATGATTCAAATATTGAGTGCTATGTGCAATGGAAAGTAAAGAGAACCAAAATTCCAATTGAATTTAGGATCACATCTAGTTCCATATGAAATGGAAAGTAAAGAGCACCGCAAAATGCATTTCCTCGACAAGTGGGACATTCATTAATTATATGTTTTAGAAGGTCCTTGATTTTTTTGGAGAAGCATTTTATTGTTCTCGGGAATTTAGGGAAAGAATCTAGAGGGATAATTCATTGTATTTTAGCTTTTTCCAGGTACAACACCTTTGGGCCTTCAGCCCCTTCTTCCCATGAAATGGGGTACAAGCCCTTCTTGGGGTCAATGAGCCCAGAAACCCAAAAGATGAGGAAAAAAAAGGGGATAAGTGTGTAAATCCGTCTAAGCAAGGATTTGGGAATKGTAGAATGAACCATCAAGGAATCAACTAGTAGAAACCCTTTTCCTGAGGGTGACCAATTTACTAGGAAACCATGTCAACCACCAAGGTGAAATTAGGAAAAAGGTAAAATTTCCAAGAAAGCATTCCATAATCAAGAAAGGRTTCTTTGCAACATTTTCAAATGCTTCAAATATTAAAGTGACACTTACCATGATACTAAACTTGTTACCTCATGAACCAAGACTCATTTCCTTCTTGGAGCCAAGTCAGTGTAGTGGATGTTKCTCTGTTKAAATTATAATGATGGAGGGACTCTATTGGTTGTGCTATGTATCGGGCTCTCGGAAATCTCCTTGTATGTTATGTGTGGTCCTTGAGACATCATCTCCTTAGTTACCCCTATAATGGGGGGGTAACAAGGCTCAACATATACATTATTATCTTTAAATTGGTACTTACCTAGTTGATTGAAAACACACATAATTACTACCAAGCCAAACACCAAATTGGTCATAATTATATAATCTAATTTTAAGGTCACGACCAAGCCAGACACCAAATTGGTGTAAGAGACCCCCTTTTGTATGGGACAAGGGACCCCCTATGTGCAGTTATTTGACTGCTAAAGTCTATGGAGGTGCACATACCTTACCCCACTCTGAATTTGAACCTATGACCTCTTAAGATTAAACACATGTTCTTAACCATATATATATATATAATAAAATATGCAACAAACAAGACAAATGAAATGTATTAATCCTCTATTAGAAGAGGAATGGATAAGAAAGGATATTAAATCTTGAAACAATGTTCCAATAATGTGGAATTATTTTCTATGGTCCTTCCATTATTTGGAAATTGGTTAGCATGAAAAATCAGTAATGGAAACAATATGAGGATTGGATGGGTGGGAAATCGTAACATCCCCATTCTATAATAAGGAATACTTTTTTTTTTTCCTTAGGATTGCATTTTAGAGGACATAGTGTGCATTTTTATACCAAAAACCTTTTGTTGTGCATAAAGTGTAAAATTTTCCTTGTAAAATAAAGAGGTCAAATTTTTTAAATTGGCCTTGTTAAAATGCATGTTAGATTGAGGGAAATGCATATCCAATGGTGAAATATGGTATGATTATATTAGGGATATATAGGATTATGAAACATCTAATCCTTGAGATAGATCATGCACACCCCATGGTGAAAAATGCATGCCCTAATAGGGAAAAATGCATGAAAACAATTCATGATGAAAATCCATATCCTAGGAAGAAAAATGCATGCCTCATGTTGGTGATTGAATGTGGAACTTATGAAATTACATGAAAAAAAGGTATTGAGGAAAATGCATGCCCTGTTAGGGAAAAATGCATGCCTCAAGTTGAAAATTCACACTGAGTAAGGATGAATATGCACACCTTGTTAATGAAAAATGCATCATTGCACTATAAAAATGCACTCCCTTACATGTTTTGCATCCCTATGATGCTCTAAACCCTAAATGGTTCTTCCTTATCCCATATTAATGGTTTTCCTAGGAAGATGAATGAAAATGGAAGTTGATCCATCGTGTATGATTGATGCTAGTATGACATATCTTATAACAACCTTGAACCCACATTAGACAAGTTGTTTGGAAACATACTTAGGTTGTCAACCTTGTATGTTGAATAGTCACAACTTTTGGGAATGACATTACTTGAAACTATAAATCATGGTAATATGTCTATTCTAGGGTTTTATTGTTGAAACTTAATGAAAATGATTGAAGTTTGTTTTACAATATTCTTTAATGATGAATACAAAGGTAGATTGTATTCCTTTCATATGTGTAGTTATATTGTTTACAAGCATGCTCCAATGGTGGATTCTATATGTGAGCTCCAATGGTGGATTATATTCTAACTAATTATGACAATAGGGGTCAAACATAGCCTAAGTTTTATAGAGCTGAAAGTTGGATAGTGAAATGCAATCATGTCAAGAGCTTAAAAAACACAAGCATAGGGAAAAGTAGTCGTGCCCAAGTATCGAAATATTAGAAAATGGAATTACTTGTAAGTATCCCATGTTAGGAAATGAGAAACACTTCCACGCTAACCTAGCATAAGAGAGGAAGAAATATTTAATCAAGACAGTAAATGACAAATACAAAAAATAGTACATAGATATTTTATCCTGGAAACCCAAACCATGAAAACCATCATTCCTTGAGCATTCTTCTCTCTTGTTATCTTATTCATTCAAAATAAAAGGTTACATGTCTAACCTTGGTCCACACCTAAGACACAATTGACATCATACCTTCTTGTTTTACACAAGAACAACCCTTCAACCAATTCGGCTTACATCTTCATGACCAACAACCTCTACGATTACATATTCAAGATTAATTGATTATCCTTTACAAAATTACAACATGCCTTATTTATAGGATTTACAGTAGATCAAACCACCTTGACCTTCGAATTCGACTATCAATCGATCCACATCGACTAGAATTTCACTATAAAGAATATAAAAACCCAACATTCTCTCATTTGTTGTTTTCTTTACTGAAACTAAGAGACCTATGAACTCTCATTCACAGACCCAGGGAAACAATGTCCATATCCTCTTTGCACCAAGATAATTTCACAACACTCAAAGACTTGTTCAAAGAATCTGTTATTTTTTCCAATGTGTCTACTTTCTCCAGCATCACCTTGTTTCTTTCCACCATGTCTCTCATAAAATGGTATTGTACATCAATGTGCTTAGTCTTAGAATGATAAGCATGGTTATTTTTAAAACATATTGTTCTTTGACTGTCACAACTTGTTGGCCCTCGACCAAGTTTTGAGGAAACCTTGGTCAGGTTTGGACCACTTTTGAACTTTGACAAATTGTTAGAAGGAGCACCCAAGCGGAGCTGAGATCGTGGATCTCACTTATTTTGTAGGTTATGTGGACCCATCAAGCGATTATTTAGGGTTTTTGTAATGGTTTAAGGGATGTCGGACCATGGGGTTTACCCATGTTTAGGCCTTATTGTAAGGGATTGTATAAGAATAAATAAGTAAGAATGTATTCTAGAAGAGAAGTTGGAAGTGGCTAAGTGCAAGTGGTCTGAGAGGCTTTGTGCATGGTAATGTATGTATGTTAAGGCTCTGTGCATGATAGAGAATAGGATCTGTGTCTTGACCTAGTTTTGGAAGGAGGATCTGGTGCTCAGTGTGTATATCTCATGTCTGGTGTGAAGATCTATTATGTGGCTTAGTGCACAGGAGTGATCTGTAAGATTCGAGCACATAATAAAGAAGGAGAAGCATTTGGTGGACATAGCCCCACACTGGGATGAACCACATATACCTTGTGTCTTTGGTTTTCTTTGTGTTGTGTTGTTTATGTTATGAATCTACTTGGTTCTTTGATTATTATGTATGATAGATAGATTTTTTATTGCTTAATTCCTCTTCTTGTGTTAAGGTTGAATGAATGTTAGATCTAACTCAGTGCTAAGTGCTCAAGATATATAATAATTTAGGGTTACTGTGTTAGATCTATATTTGGGTATGTTCTGCGATGTTAATAAAGATAATGAACTAATGCATCATACCTTCTAATTGTTAATAGAGTACTTTGAAAAGTGTTGTTATCACAGATCTATGTCCCAACAAGGTTACAGACACCTGCATCCTGTAACCCCCCTGCTTCTACCTCGGGTGAGAGCTCGCCTACTTTGTAGGTGTTGTCGAAAGGGCCGATAGTCGGGGTTTTTTTGGTGCGTTGTTAAGAATTAAACCCTGGGTATACGCCTGTGCCAACAAATGGTTATGTTGTCGGGACTTGAAACTCTGATTGTTGGGAACTGAAAGTAAAGAAAAACTTTGTGCGTAGATCTTTTGTTGAAGTGCGTAGTAATCTACTTGACTTACGAAGCTCTGTGCTAAGAAAGAAATCTGATCTGGAGAAAAGAGGTAAGATCTTAAAAGAGGTAAGTCTTTTTGCTTTGACAAGAGTAAGATAAGTGAAATTTTTTGTTTTGAAAGCATGAATTTAAGTATGTTTAATAGATTTTGTCCTAGTCTAAAGGATAGGGTGCAGTTGGAAGAAAGAGTTGATCTGAGTAAATTTAATAGAAATGAAGAAAGATATGCTATTCCTATGCATAGAAAGAGTTTTTTGACTAATAAGTGGATGCAGGAACCTAGAAAGAATTTTTGCAGAGTGCAGGTCCAACACTGTGATCCTAGTGTGCAGTACATAATAGGTTGGGGAACATTTAAAAGAAAAAGAGGATTGAAATTGTGTTATAATTGCAGAAKATTGGGATATCTTGCTAAGGAATGCCCTGGCACGGGTCCTATTTGTYTTTGTTGTAAGATTGTTGGTCATGAGGTTGAGGATTGCCCAAGGAAGATTCCTAAAGTTGAGCGAATGAACATGAGAYGAGAGAACTATGAAGGAAGTCAAGAGACTAAGGGTCTGTTAGAGAATCATAAAGAAAAAGAATCAGAGAAAKCTCAGACTATGTTATTACAGTTGAAAGAAACGATGGATGTTCACAAAGATGTCAATTTAYCGGAGATCCTGAAAGTAAAACAACACATAAGTGAAAGAATAGAAGACTTCGACATAGACTGTGTCTTGAATGAAGAAACACAAGTAAATATTATGACAAAAGACACTTGGGAAATTTTGGGAAAGCCTACTGTGGTACCTTCATTGGGAAGGATAGGCTTGTTTAAGGGAAAGATGATAACCTTATGTGGAAGAGTTACTAATGTACCCATTATTATTCATGGAACATCGACTAAAGAGGAATTTGAATTCATTAAGTTTGTTGAGAACAACGCCCCTTTCCCACTTTTGTTAGGTAAGACTTGGATTGAGAAGGATCGGATTAGAAGGAAAGCAAAAGAATAAGCTACAGAAAATAAAAATCAAGAACTAAGGGATTTCATAGCTAGAAAAATAAATCGACTAATAGAAGAACGAGAGGATAAGTCGAAGAGAAATAACAAAGTAACAACCGAGGAGAGACAAAAGGAAAGAGAATTAGCTGTCAAGGTTGAAAGAATACAAGAAGGTTTGAAGGACCTAGCCATTCAAGAAAGAAGTATATCCACCCGGGAAGTGTTAAGAAATATTAACCTCAGAACCTTTCAGAGCACATCAACAGTGTGAAGTCACTATGCTAGGGGAAGATAAGAATAAAAATGGAAAGAGGATTCCATAAACAGTTAGAGATACTCAGATCACAGGAAAGAAGGAAAGGAAACTCAATAAAAAGAAAGCTACAAGAAGCTACAGAGAACAGATGGAAGACTTCGCAGACTAGAACCTCGCAGGAGGCAGGTTTGCAAGAGTTGAACCTCACTGGAACAACAGGACCGCGCAGCATGGGACTTCACCTTGACGAAGCTATATGACCGTTGGAGGTGCCCCGACCATTAGAATAATGCTCCAGAATGGTTATAAAACACATTTATGGGTGGATGGACCAATTTTGGATGTTGAGACCGTGCCATAACGGACAGATTCAGATTGATGGAAGCATTCCTGGCCGTTGGAAGAATCCGTTACGGGGCCCTGCTTATTTAACTTTTCGGTCATTGCGTCGAGACCATTTTTTTCTTCCCATGATTAACTGAGCCAAGAAGAGAATTGTTTGTGTGTCGAGCAGTGTTATCAGAAACTAGACCTCATTGTTCATTCGCCTACCCCGACCTGTCTGTTTAAAAGTTAGAATGTCAGGCGAACCTAGTGAATTAGAGAAGTTTGTTGAGGAAGTACTCAAGAAGCTAATGGCCAAAATACCATTATCTAAAGCTGTCCAGGCATCGTCGACTAGGGGATTGCAGGCTTCCCCTTCGAATGGACGTCGTTCTAGCTGTGTTAACCCCACGACTGAGCAACGAAGTAAGCACCACGGTGATCTGGCTAATGCAAAGTGAATCTCGTCCATCCTACCAGAGTATATCCCACCTTTGGCTAGCGCAGTTAACTGCGAAATAATCCCATGAAATTTTGAGTACACCGTATTCACCGCATACATTCCGAAAGGAATAAGCATAATCGGGAGTCATCTAGGACAGATCTCGCTACTAAAGAACAATGACTTCAATTTAGGAGAAAGGAAGAACTATGTTATGCTAGCACCCCACCTCTACTTGGTGAAGTCAACTCGGAAGAAGCCTCGCCTCATCTCCAAACCATGGATTAAGGGACTGGCGCAGTCCACCGTGCTAAATGTGATGAAGATTCCCCATTTTGGTCGTCATCAGGAGGTTAACGCTTGCATTAAACTCCTCCTGTCGTACTATCATGGCGGATACCTATGGCTCGATAGAAGAATTACTGTTGATCTGGCGTTGATCCACCAGATCATAGGCTTAAGCATGAAGGGACCTAACCCTCAGCAATTTTATCCAGGGAAGGCCTCAGACCGCTCACTGGCACAACGCATCAAGGAAGCTTATGGAGAAGTCGAAAAAGGAATGTGAGGTTACAAGGTAGCCTCTATACTGGATGGCATAGTGCGCCTCGCTTTCCAACTCATAGTTGGAAAGCTCGTAAGGAAGAACTACCCCACACAGGTCACTGGGTTCGTGGTGGACCTCGCAGGAAAATGTGTGGAGGGCATGCAGATGAATTGGGTGAGTTACCTTGTCAATGAACTTGAAAAATATTGTTGTGAAGCCTAGGATTTGGGATATCAATTCCACTACAGGTGGATGATCATTTTGATCGCATTTTTCTCTTGGAAAATGCCTGAAGGAGCCACCTTCCCAAAGATCGAACCATCGGAGCCATTGGCCACTAGGTTTTCCACCTTGTGGTACACCAACGACATGACGAAGCAATGGCAGTCCAATGTCGTGTTTCATGCATACTATCAGCAATTGAAGGTTTCCATCGAGTCATTTTCACGCATGACACCACGCACCCTGCACTAGTATAGACCAATATCAAAGTTCTGCATAGATCCGCATTTCATCTACATCACTGCATGCGAAGATGAGAACCAGGAAGAGTTATAGTTGTACTACAAGCTAACAGATGAAGACATGGAGCAGATTACTAAGGAGTGGATGGAGGAATTCCTTGTACCCATCGTTGATGCAGAACTCTCTGACACTGACACCATAGGAAGCCCCATAGTCACTCGGGTCGATCATGTCGGACAATCCAGTGGGACGAAGAAGAAGAAAAAGCAGGAGCAAGTCCAGGATATAGAGACCAATGAGGAGGACAACGGTTATGAAGAAAATGGATCTGTCTCGCTAGGAGGAGGAGAAGACCAAGCAGAAGGACAAGGAGGAGGAGATGAAAGAGAAGAATAACAAGGAGGAGGCGAATCTACACTGCCTACAGATCCCCCCATTGGAACAATAACATCGCAGAAGAGGAAGGTTTCTCCAAAGAAACCTTCAGCAAGGAAGAAGACGTGCGCTAATAAGCCCTAGTTAGAGGCCACGCTCATAGAGGATGATATTAGTCTAGTCCACAGAGCTATGGAGGATGCTTCCGAGGATATCTTGCAGAGATATGGAGAGAAGCAGGAGGAGCTATATGGAAGGATAGAAAAGGAATTGAAAGAAGTACATCAAGTTGTTAGTTTGGTCCGTGCAGTACCTACTGCGTCACAGATTGCAGAATTGGGGGATGAACCAACCCAATTAAGAAGACTTGCAGATGTGACAGAAGCTCGACTTGAGGGAGGAAACTGCTAAGAACCAGAGGGAGGAAATTGCTAAGAACACAGTAGTAAGGATAAGAGCCCTCACCTTGGAGTGTAAAAAGTTGAGTGATATAAGCGCACAGACATATGAACGCCTCGTCGAGGATCTAGAGATAAGAAAGTTCGAAGCACAGCTACAGGAGGCGCATTAACAAGCATTTTCCATGCAAGTGTAGATGAAGTTGCTCACCACAGTTGAAAGAATGAAAAGATCCCAGGAGCAGTGCACAGTATAGCAACAGATCACTGCTCTCCATGGGAATGTAATGAAAGTCACCCAGAAGTTGCAACCTATGCAAAACGAAACTTGCAAGGTGTTTGAAGAGATTGATGGAAAGGGATCACAATTGGACCAAGTGGTTGCAATAGTAGAACAACGCCGAGAAGGGCCTATTACAGATCATATGATCCAGGATCTTGTTGAGAAGAAGGTTCAAGTGAAGCAACAAGTCGAGGCAGATCGAGTTAAGCTCGAGGCCTTCGAACTAGCATTGACCAGACCTGAGTGACTCACGATGAGTCACAGGTGAGCGTTGGGGACCTGTTGGCCCTCAACCAAGTTTTGAGGAAACCCTAGTTAGGTTTGGACCACTTTTGAACTTCAACACATTGTTCGAAGAAGGAGCACCGAGGCGGAGCTGAGATCGTAGATTTCACTTATTTTGCGGGCTATGTGGACCCAGCAAGGGGTTCTTTAGGGTTTTTGTAATGGGTTATGGGATGTTGGCCCATGGGGTTTACCCATGTTTAGGCCTTATTGTAAGGGATTGTAAAAGTATAAATAAGTAAGAATGTATTGTACAAGAGAAGTTGGAAGTGGCTAAGTGCAAGTGGTCTAAGAGGCTTTGTGCATGAAAATGTATGTATGTTAAGGCTATGTTCATGATAGAGAATAGGCTATGTGCCTTGATCTAGTTTTGGAAGGAGGATGTGGTGCTCAATGCGCAGATCTCCTGTCTAGTGTGAAGCTCTACTCTATGGCTTAGTGCACAGGAGTGAATGTAAGATTCGAGCACATAATAAAGAAGGATAAACAGTTGGTGGACGTATCCCCATACTGAGGTGAACCACGTATACCTTGTGTCTTTGATTTTCTTTGTGTTGTGTTGTTTATGTTATGAATATGCTCGGTTCTTTGATTATTATGTATGATAGATAGATCTGTTATTTCTTAAGTGCTCTGCTTGTGTTAAGTTTGAATGAATGTTAGATCTAAATCAGTGCTAAGTGCTCAGGATATATAATCATTTAGGGTTACTGCACTAGATCTATATTTGGGTATGTTTTGCGATGTTAATAAAGCTAATGAACTAATGCATCTCACCTTCTAAGTGTTAATAGAGTAATCTGTGAAGTGTTTTTATCACAGATCTATGTCCCAGCTCGGTTACAAACACCTGTGTCCTGTAATCCCCCCTTCTTCTACCTTGGGTGAGACCTCGCCTGCTTCGCAGGTGTTGCCAAAAGGGCTGGTAGTTGGGGTTTTGTTGGTGCATTGTTAAGCGTTGAACCCTGGGTTTGCCCCCTGTGCCAACACAACTTATCTTCATAGATATCTGCTCAAACCTGATTCCTGAACACAAACTTTACAACAATAATGCTTCTTTACTTCCATGAGTGATTTCCATGTATTCAACTTCTATTGTTGACAAGGCTACTGTAACATCCAGTTCTACTAAGCACATTTTATAATGACTTATTCTTTGAGGACACTTGTGAAAAAGTGATCTGGTTATGATACATTATGATTATGCTTTGCTTATGGGTTATGTTATGATGTCATTGTGATTATATGATTAATTTCTAAATGTATATATGTATCGACAAGTATTATTGATGAGTTTCCCTGAGTGTGCAGGATACATGACAGGTTGATGATGTTGATGGAATCAAAAAAAATCCTTGGACTCCAGATTGAGTCAGGGAGTGGTCGCGTATTTGGTTTGAGTTTTGAGTATTGATTTACATGTATATATGATGATTTGAGTATGGATGTTATGTACTTGGATTATTGACAGTATTCTTGTTAGTGGATGCAAGCTTGGCGACGCTTGCTAATCCAACTCTCATAAAGAGTAAAAGGGTCATGCACATAAACTAGACAATTGAGGGAGAGGCGTGCAGTGTCCCTATCACAACCTACTATCACTCTCACCATGACCTAAACTATAGGTTAACGATTACCTAGTTCGAGAGGTTCACGATGTCGTGAGGGCATACTGAGACAGTCACTCATGAAGAAATCCAAGGGTCATGCAATAATGAGGAATCCTTATTCCTTAGAGTCCCTTAGTATCTCACAAGGTCGACTGAGTGGAGTGTTGAATTCAAGTGCCAGACAAACTTTCAAAACTAGTCAAAGGTGAATGGCACCCTTAGAGCATGGAGGTGCATCTTGAAGGACACGTCACATAATTTAAATTGTGAGTCAATGAAAATCTAGATGGCCTAGAAAACATAATAAAAATGTTGATACCTTGTTAGAATATAATGGTTAATTAATCATTAAATTATAAAATGCTAAACAAGTTAAGAGAATTGATATATAATCAAACTCTAAGAAAAGAGGGATTACGAATTAAAATACTAAATAAAATACTAAACAAGTTAAGGGAATTGATATATAATCAAACTTTAAGAAAAGAGGTATTAAGAATTAAAATCTTAGGTAGATGCACATGTGTGCATGAAAATAATAAAAGGCATTTAAAATTAAAAAAAAATTAAAACATGAGAGAATAGGGTGCCCACATAGAGTAGCATCTTGAGTCAATCTACCACTAATCCTAAATAAAAGAAGACTCCTAATCCAACTAAAACTAAGATCTAGTTAGGAAACACAAAATAAATGAAGGATTGGGGAACTAAGGGACAAAAAGAAAAAAAAATAGGAACACATTGGGGAATGTGAGAGAAAATTCCTAATTAAATAAAATAGGGATTAACATGTGCAACTTGGGGAAAGTATGACACATGTATTGGGTGAAAAATCATTTAATTAATTTATAAAAATTTAAATATTTTTGCATGAGGACAAGTGTCATTGAGAAAAATTCTATAAAAGAATTGGAGAAGAGGGGAATGGGATCTCACTTTTGGTTAGTACTGTTATGCTGCCAAAAAATTTCTTGACTAATTTTTACTTGTGAGAGTTGGGAGTCCAAAACTTGACAAAGAGTGGAAGCTCTTCCTTTGGAGGCAATTTTTGGTGCTATTGTTTTTTGGTTTTTGTGTGTGGCCCTTTTGCAGCTCAAGGGAATAAGGGTGTAGAAAAGTACCCCTAATATTGGCTGAGAGGTACCAATGAATTTGTTTTAATTAGCAAGCGAGGAAGGTTATTGTTAAGACTCCAGATTGAAGACCAACATCGAGATTCAAAAATTTTGATCGTAATGATCAATTGTATTCTCGCAATGTGGATGGTATTGATTAATTACTATGTAAGAGTTAAACTATATATTTAATTAGTTTCATGGAAGAAAAAAACATTATTTAGGTTGTTGACCACTGGGACTGAAATTTTGATATATTTCATAGCTCATATACTCATTCTTTTAGCGTTAATGAATTGATTATTGATATGTGAAATTTGTTCCTCTTTAGTTGTTTTCATGGTTCCTGATTTGCATGGAAGTGGAATTTATACTGTTTAGTTTAAAAAAAAATCTAAATGGATTCTGAGTCCACCTGAGTTGTTTAGATCGGGACAGACAAATATGAACAAATTTGGAATCTTTGTTATTATGGAATTCTGTTGAATTTCTAAATGTATATATGAAGCTAATGAAAGACCCATTGGTCGAGATTGACACAAGACTATTATGTGTTGTGGGATGAGTTGTTTCAGCCCGCGTGCTTTCATTCTGTTAATTAGTTGGTGTTGAAACAAGTGGCAACCGATTTTTAATCATTAGCTAGTTGCTAACTTATAAGTTCCACATTTGATTATCCCTCTTATATTAATTAAGTAAATTGTTGCATTCCTAAAATTATAGAAAAGATGACTATATAAATTTTATCCCCTTTCAATTCAATACAACCGTTTTTCATAATAATTATTCTCTCTACATGCATTTAAGTCATATATGGCATCTGATTTATATTTATATAATAATATATATAAGCCTTTTGTAGAAAGAAAATCAATATGGATTTAAACAATTTATTTAGGGATATACATATGAGTTATAGGATAATAAGAGATGATTATACAAAGAATCTATGTTAATGATTTTAAAATTATTTATATTGAAAAGGTTATAAAAGAAACGGATTCAAAGAGTTTAGCTTATTTATATTTAATTTATTTTTTTTTACACGAAAAAAACAGTTTCACTGTTATTCTTATAGAATCAAATGAAACTTCTGATTACAATAAATAGATTTCCAAGTGTAGAAAAGTCTTGTTTTGTTCAGCTGAATCCTGAGAGTACARTGTTTGTCTTTTTCCTTTTTTTTCCCTTATAATATTTCTGATTTTTGTCACCTTATAGGATATGTAGTTTGTCTTCTCTAACTATAGTTCCATTAAAAAACTCTTCAAAATAAAGCCACCCTGGTTCATCTTTTAGAGCTTTCTTGGATAGGCTGTCAGCTATTTTGTTGAATTGTCTGTGAATGTGCATAAAGTTTAAGGTTTCAAAGCCTTGCTTTAAGTTGCTAATCTTATCCTTCCATTGGCTAAGGTAAATTATCTCTAGTTTCGCTTTGTCACTAATCCAGTCTATAGTAACCTTAGAGTCCCCTGCCACCATTAATTTCTTGATAGAGAAATGCGTGGCAAGATAAAGAAGTCCCCATAATCCCAGCAACTCAACTTTCATATTGTTCCCTGTGCCTCCAGCAAAATGTGCTTGGATGTTGTGTCCAGGAGTGATTTTTAAGTAAAGACCTATACCACAATTGTCTGTTGAAGCTGCCCCATAAAAGAAGCCAATGGGGTTATTGTTGAAGTAGGCTAGGTTAAGTAGTATGTCTGTTTTATCTGCTTCCTCTTTAGGCAGATGTTCTTGTAAAGAGGTGAGAATTTTCTGGTAGAGTCCTTGAACATTCTTGGTAAGATTGTCAAACAAAATTTTGTTTCTAAATTTCCAAATTTCCCACATAAGCAGAAGGGGAATGTGTTTATGATTTGGCAATTTGAGGAACCAAAATTTGAGRTTTTCTTCGATGGTAGCCTTGTTCCACTCAAAGTTAATTCTCAAGGAAGTGAGTATTTGACCCCAAATCATTTGTGTAATCTGGTAGACCACAAAAAGATGTGTGACTGACTCTTCTGCCTTAAGACATAAAGTGCAGACTGAAGGATCAATTCCTCCACGTTTTTGATAGTTGATCCCTGTAAGTAGTCGATCTTCTAAGCATAGCCACATGAAGCATATGATTTTGACTGCTACCTTCACCGACCAAATATTTTTGTGCCACCATTGCCCGTCATTACAGTTGAAGGTGTAAAGGATAYAGTAATATGCAGAGCTAGTCGTGATTGTTCCTGTGGATCGGTTCCATGTCCAAAGAAGAAAATATTTTTCGTTGTTGAGTCGAATGTCGCTAAGAATTAGTTTCTTAGTGTAAGCATCCCATTCTTGGATGAGTTCTATATTTAAACCCAAAGAACTAGCGCTTATCCAGCTTTGTGRTGGTTCGGTTGTGGCTTTGTTTCTGGCTTGCGGTAAGCTGTAAATGCCTAGACTGTGTAAGTGTTGTAAGAGCGCATTGGAAAGTTGGACATTGTCCTCACATCCAATGTAAGGATCTCTCCCAAGGATGACGCATTGTCCTGTGCCAACCTTCCAAGCCAGCCATCGCTTGATAATTGGTAAAGCTAGCATCAAATTCTGTCATATAATGGAGGATGTCTTTGTGTGTTGTACATCCCTGCGCAACCAAGAAGTTGGGTCATTACCTTTTAGATATTTCTTGGTGATGACCTTATTCCAAAGATTGTTGTCGAAGAGACCTCTCCAACAGGTTTTGACTGCCAGTGCAAGAGCAAACCATTCCAAGTGTTTTATGCCCCAATCACCAGCTTCTTTCGGCTTAGCTAAGCTTTGCCAGTTAGCTAGGTGATAACCAGAGGTTTTTTTTCCTCCTTTCCAAATAAATCTGCTAATCAATAGTTGAATACGGTGGAGGATAGACTTCAAAGCTTTTGCCAGACTAAGCCAAAAGACTGGGATACTTTGTAGGACTGAAGTTGCGACATCCCAGGGACAACCATTGAAAAGTCCAGCTGTTGATCTTCTTCTCTATTTTTTTGATGAGCCACAACCAGTCACCAATTCTATAATAGTTTAGTTTCAAGAAGAAACCGAGATACTTTAACCCCTGGTCTAGATTGTCTACCTGAATTTTGTAATCATCAATGAGAAATCTCTTTAAAAGTGGATCTAAATTTTGTGCTATAAATCCAGATTTATGAGTGTTGATGGAGAGTCCTGTTGCTAAATAGAAATTTGTGAGGAGAATTTTGAGTGTTTTCCATAAGTCAATGTTGCCAGCACCCAGGATGAGGACGTCGTCCACAAATAATAAATGTGAAATATGGATGCCAGAAGCTACTTTAAGTCCTTTGAAAGTCCCCGTTTCAACTGCTTGGTTGATCATTCTGCCGAGTGCCTCGATTACAAGAAGGAAAAGCATTGGTGACAATGGACAGTCTTGTCAGAGTCCCCGTTGGCAATGAAAAAAGTCTATTGGAGTTCCATTCACCAGCACTGCCGTATTGACCGAGGTTAAGAATCCCATAATCCAAGATTTATTTAATCTGTCAAGTCCTATCTGGTCCAGTAAAAAAAAGAGATATTGCCAACTTACACTGTCATAAGCTCTTTTCAGATCGAGTTTTAGGATGACTGCGTTCAGTTTTTTTAACTTGGCTGAGTGTAGACTTTCTTGGGTAATACCCACTGCATCGAAAATTAGTCGATCCTTTAGAAACCCAAACTGTTCGGAAGAGATACACTTAGCCAGAGTGTCTTTTAAGCGGTTGGCTATGGTTTTTGAGATGACTTTGTACATGAAATTGCATAATGCAATTGGTCGGAAATCATTAAAGTTGACAGGTTTACTAGATTTTGGAATTAGCATGAAGAATGTAGCATTTAGTGCTCAAGGAATCTTCCCTGTGAGGAGTGATTCTTCAACCGCGTTAAGCATATCCATTCCCATAATCTCAAAAAAATGTTGAAAAAGTTCCTGGGTCCATCCATCTAAACCAGGGCTTTTGTCCTTGGGCATTTTGTTAATAGTGTCTTTTAGCTCCTTGAGAGTGACGGACTTCCTGAGATTCTGGTTTTCTGACTCAGTGAAGAAGCGTGGGACTGACTGTAAAACCTCATACTGGACGTCTATATTTTCTGACTGAGAAGCTTGGTATTGTGTTATGAAATGTTGGAAAGCCGTCGAGTGTAACTCCCAGTCGGTTATGGCTATGTTACCATCATCGTCTGTCAGATCCCAAATAGTATTGTGGTTGCGCCTCTGTGAAGCGTATTTTTGGAAAAAACTTGTATTCTTATCTCCCTTTTCCATCCATATCGCCCTATTGCAGAGTCGCCATGTAGCTTATTTATATTTAATATGATAGAAGGCGCATGATATGTTAATGACTTAAAAATTAATGGCTCTATTGGAACTTGATTTTACTTGCGCGTAATATAAGTAAATTAATGCACAAGGTTGCACATTCTTGGATAAAGTAATTAGACAAATTAGTTAGTGGTAGAATATTTTAGTTCTTCACAAAATTGTTTAGTATTTTGTTTATGTGATAATATTTACTTCATTTCATGTCTACTGTGGTATTAGTTAGACAATTGTAATGTTGTTTTTTTGTGTGTGTGTTTGATTGTATTTGGTGTTTAAGAAGAACATTACAATTATCTTATAAAAAAGAAAAAGAAAAATTACCATGTCATTTCATGATTAATGTTTTTAATTTTATTTACTCTTTTATTTGGATTGTATCAAGAGGGATGTTATATATGGTATTAGAGCGGGTTCAACTCTGGGACAATGGACCCATTACACCTTCCACTATTTTTTTTACAGTTAGATATGTATCGCTAATACAATTATGGGTTTGTTCATGGTAGGTATCATGGTAAGAAGACACAGGATGAGTAGACGACGTGGTGTGTGGGGAAGAGGTACACTTCCTTCGGGAGCATCCACACAAGAGGGATCGACTCCACTTGGAGAGGAGTAGACTACTAAGAAGGACCAGGTGGTTGTGGGGGATCTAGTAGGTATGATGAGATCCTTCCAGAGGATGTCAGAGGCATTGATTAACTGCTTGGATCGAGATGAGGATAGAGATTTTGTGCCCAATGAGGGTTCACAATGCACGCCAACAGGTAGTAGTAGTGTACACAGAGAACTCGAGAAAGTAAAATTTTTTGAGTTCTAGGGTGCCACAAATGGCTTAGCCATCGAGGCATGGTTGGAGAACATGGCAATGTGCTTCACACTTCGCGATTACACCTCCAGCATGAAAGTCTTCATGGCAGTCTTTCAACTGAAGGGAAGTGCTATTATTTGGTGGAAGACATATCTACCTCAATTAAACATGGTCGTTGAAGATGTGTTATGGGAATTGTTCGAGGAATGATTCCGGGAGAGGTACTTATCTGATGAATTCATTGAGCACTAGCTTAATGAGTTCAACGCCTTACGACAAGGTAATCGTATGGTACCAAGGTATGAGGCCAGGTTCATGGAGCTACTCAGATATGCTCCACATATGAACACAAAGAAGTTAAAGGTCAACACGTTTTTGTTTGGCCTCAACTTCAACATTCGTATGAAGGTGATGATTTTGATTCCTCGGATGTTACACGATGTAGTTCAAAAGGACCTCATAGCTGAGGAAGACATGAACAGTGGGGGTTTGGGTAGGACTGACACCGGAAATGCAGCAACATCAGACACTAGCTAGACAGACTTTTGGGCACCGTGATATGCCCAAAGGACCTGTATTCTCGACATTGTGACGATAGAATCCTCAACATAGGACTCCTTACAGAGCACCACAGTAGCAGCACCACCAACGCCATCTGTAGTAGTTATAGCAGTTTAGACCTGGTCCGCAGAACATACCAACACAACAAACTCCTAGGCTAGTAGTTTCTACTTCTAGGACTAGGAGCACCAGACCGAAGAATGGATGTTGGACATGTGGAGAGCCACATTACCAGAGAGACTATCCTATTGAGAAGGAAAGAGTTGTGAGATCATCATGACCTACGACGGTTGGAGATTTGGGTAAGGCCCACATGATACATGAAGCGATGAATAACTGTCAAGTTGAGCATCAATCCACCATGCTCGAGACATTAGGTATGATCATTGATCAACATTTTAGTGTTTTAATAGATCCAAGAGCTACTGAAATTTTTATATCTAGTGCTACACTTAAAATAATTAAGGTAAAGGAAATAAAAAAAGATGAGTTTAAACTTGTTGAAATGGCATCGAGTGCCAAGAAAAAGGTTGGAGGAAAAGTGAAGGATTGTAACATAAACTAACGTGACAAGTGTAAACATGTATGTTACAATCTTGGGATCTTATGATATAGTGATCGGGATGGATTGGTTAGAATTGCACGATGCGATACTTCACTGCAAGATGAAACAGTTAAGTTTGACAAATGATTTGGGACAGAGTAGAGTAATTGTAGGAAGAAACTAGGGAGTGTCGTTGAGGTTTATTTCTTCCTTACAATTACAGAAAAGTATGCACAAAGGGTGTAAGTTATACACCAACTTAGCACTTGACAAAAATGGGGAAACAAAAGGATTAGAAAGTCTTCCTGTAGTATCATAGTTTGACGATGTATTTGCCGAGGAATTACTAGGTTTTCCGCTAGAAAGAGAATTGGAGTTTACCATAGATTTGAAATCTAGAACTGAACCTATTGCAAGAACTCCATACTAGATGTCGACACCGGAATTAGAGGAGTTGAATATGCAATTGAAGGAGATGTTGGATTTGAGCCTTATACGTCTAAGTGTATCACTGTGGGGTGTGCCAATGATTTTTGTTAGAAAAAAAGATGAATAGTGGAGGTTGGATTGGAATTGAATCGATCAGCAAAATAATGAAACGACGAACTCCCTCTCATATCTAATGGGTTCCCTCACAATAGAAAGACCCACCTTTAACATTTAAACAAACTTCTCGAAAGGAATTTAAAATCAAAGTTTAATACTTATGACTTATTTACATAATGAATGCACGTTAATGGAGGTCCTCTGTATAAATAAATAAATTTAAGTTATACATATACAAACGTATATGGAATACTCAGGAAATAACCTCTTCTTCATAAGCGTTTAGTATATGGAATACTAAGGAAAACACTCAAAGGGATTAATAGGACACGAGCTAAACATATGACACAAGGGATGGAAAACTATGTTATTATCTTGTCACTCGACCCTCATACAAATACGAGACTGCAAGATATAGCCTCGACATTGACAAAAAACCTTTTAGAGCTTATCGTAGACCGCCAAGGTAAAAGCCGAGAGAGAAAACTCTATGCGTGAGGGATCAATTCTTACAAAGGATTTCCAATTCTTTGTAGAAGAAATTTTAGGGGGATAAACAAAAAAATGTTCAGGGTGAAAAACGCATTAAGAAAAAATTAGAGGAGTAATTTTTGTAACTAAAGAAAAACAAAAGAATAACCAATTTACAAAAATGATTCAATTCTTAACAAAAGAATAACAAATTTACCAAAATGATTTAAGGTAAAGATAGCTATAGAGAAAAGAAAAGAAAAGAAAAGAAAAAAAAATAGAAAAAATGGAGAATAACACCGACCTCGCTTTATGTACAGCAAAAAGAGAGAGTTTTTCTTTGAAAAAACTTAACAGGCCCAACTTACAGAGAACCCCGAATTCGTTGAGGTGGTATAAAACCTCGTGCCTATCTTGTGGAGAGTTCACTATGTTCCAGTAGAGGGTATGTTCGACAGTAATTCACAGTGAGGGAAACTACCCTCCTTACTTACTAGAGAATCCACAGAAAGAACTCCAAACAAACGTCCAAAACATTGGAAGCGAGTGATAGAGAAGAGTCGCCATTTTCGAAATGTCTCAGAACCTCGAGCCCATAACTGTACCAAACATCATGCAATGTAATTTTCAAAGTAGTGTAGCCAAGTGAATTTTGGTATGTGGACTTATTGGATTAGTTTTAACCCTATAATGACAGATTGTATACAACTTGAATGGGCCTATACAACCTGAGTGGGCCTAATAGTTAAGAACATGTGTTTCCTCCTAAGAGATCACAAGTTCAAATCCAGAGGAGAGTAGGGTATGTATACCTCCATAGACTTTACCAATAAAACTGTTGAGCGAAGGGAGTCCCTTGTCAACAAACAAGGGGATCTCATACACCAATTTAATGTATGACTTAGTCATAACCTTAAAAATAAATATTATTATTATTATTATTATTAATAAATCTGAAAAGAGTAATGTAACTTGACTTCAACGTATTATATTAAGTGGAAAGTAACCTTGAATTCCACGCTATTAATTATTAGGTCTAAGGTCGGTCGGATAATAGATAAACTACTTATATTAAATATGCATCAACTCTCGTTAACTTCAACTTCCCTTACGCCATGCATAGTATTAAGCCTATGAGTCATAGGTTGGTTAGTTCAGAAAATTCTTTTTAATTTTCCCATGGCACTCAATTATGATATGGAAACCCATTTCGTGTAAGAAAAAAGTTTTATTACTAATTACTAAAGTAATAGTGTAAAAGTAAATCTTGATATCAAGATCAAGGAAGAGACACTAGTCTTTATATAAGCCTTGGGTGTTGAATTCTTTCAAATGGATAAGTACTCAAGTGCAAAGACTAATTCAATATGATACCTTAAGATTGGAAAGTTAGTTATTCATCCAAGTACCTTTTTTGTTTTTTACTATAGATATAAACAATAAAGTGATGTGGTAAGTAAGCCTCATGTATAATACAATTTTTTAATATAATATAATTTTATTATATCTATTAGAAAAGAAAAGATTTTTTTTTTTTTTTAATTAATGAGGAGATTAAGGAAAATGTTATATGGTACTTTTATTATAGGAAAATATCTCAAATCCATGGGTTTGAAATCACCATTTCACTTTTTCTTTTTCATATGCATCCATTTTTAATATACTTGTATGACATATATAAATCAATCTTGGAAATGCTGTGTGTATTGTAATGTCATAATATGACATCATTAATCCTTTGACATCAATGAAAATAGCTCCAATAATCTCCCCCTTTGTCATTGATGAAAACCCTACAACAAAACACATAGTTAACTAGGAATAGAAAGAATTCTCCCTCTGTCCGCAACTCTCCCCCTTTGACATTAATGGAAAAGGGATCCCCCCTCCCCCGATCTTGTGCTTCTCCTTAATCACTTAGTGATGAGATGGATATTACTCCCAATTTCTTCATGATATATTCAAATGTCTCTTTGGGAAGGGGTTTTGTGAAAATATACACAATCTATTCTTTGGTGACAATATATTCCAACTTGACATTTTTTATGCTACTTGGTCTCTTAAGAAGTGATACTTGATTGGAATATTATTCTTTTTAGTGCATAACAAGATTCTTTGAAATATTTATTGCACTTATATTGTTAGAAATTATTGAGATTGGGTGATCATATTCTACCTTAATATCTTTCAAATTCTTCTTCATCCAAAGAACTTATGTGGAAAATTTTACTACTATATACTTGACCTCTACTGTGGATAGAGAAACTGGATATTTTTCTTGCTCAAGCAAGACACTAGACTATTTCCCAGAAAGAATGCTCCTCCACTTGTACTTTTCCTATCATCAAAACTACCTTCCCAATCTTCATTTGTATATATTGTTAGAGTAAAATATTCACCTCTTGAGTACCACATTCTGAAATCCAAGGTTCCCTTTAGATATCTGAATATTATTTTCATTGCTTGCACATGCGTTTCTTTTGGTGAAGTTTGAAATAGTGCAACCAATCCTACTTCTTACAGAATGTACGACCTTGATGTTGTCATATATAGTAGGATGCCAATCATTGACATGTACAATGTTTGATTTTCTTCCAAAGATTCATCATCTTTGCTCAATTTACAACTTGTGACCATGGGTGTGTAGACTGGTGCAGAATCTTCCATTCTAAACTTCTTCAACATTTCCTTGATATACTTGGTTTGTGGAATGAATATGCTTTGTCGAATTGAGAAATATGTAAACTAATAAAGAATGTCAATTCACCAAACGGTGGTGTGTTTGTCTCACAACCAAAACATGTCAAGAATTTGCAAGAGAAATTTACAATGGGAAATAGTAAATCAATAGATAAACCTGTTGAAACAATTCTTAAATTTTTTTATCCCTAAGACCTAAACTATCCTTTTTTTTCGGGTTTCGGCTTTTCATAAAATGCAAGTTTCCATATCATTCCCAAACACATGGTACCGATTTCCCGAAGAACTCAATTATTTGAATAATAAAAGGAAAAAAACCTAAAAGTATTATAAGAATCCAGACGCATTCTCTATAAAATTATTTTAATCATGATAAGCTTTAAAACTAACGGATTTAAGGTTAACTTTAAAGAGTTTTCGGGATTCGAGGTTTGCTGAAAACATACTTTTCAATACAAATTGAATCGCGAAATCCTGATCCCCGATTTCCCAAAATAAAGAAAGTTAGTTAAAACGCTAATTAATTAATTCTCTAATGTAAAAGGTTAAGGCTTAAGATAATCATTTCGCGATATCGCAATTTGCGGTTCAGTGATAACACATCTCTTGTCATAATGATCCCTGAAATCCTGAATCGTGAAACCCCGATCCATAATTCATGTTAAACCAAACTAACTCTGCTTTGTCCCTAACCATGATTAGTTAGTTAATTAAGATGAATTTAAGTCCTATTTTTAAAACACGTCGTGATTTCGCAACTTTGGAAATCGGGATTCGTCAATAACATACTTCTTGTCAAAATGATCCTCGGAATCCCGAAACGCTAAATATCAATCAATCACTTTGCTAAAATGTTTGAGTCTTAATTAACACGTCGCGATTTCGCGATTTCGGAGATCGAATTTCATCGATGACATACGTCTCGACAACATAATCCCCGAAATCCCGAAAAACAAAATCTTTAGTCTTAATCTATGATTAACACCAATTAACCTTTTTCCAAAGCATGATTAATGATAATCATTTTTTTTTAAGTTTCGTTCAGGTTTTAGTTTCAGATTGAGTAAAATGTCTCGAGTTTTCTTTAAAAATACAAAGGCGCTAAAATACAACCATTTAAATAATGAATCAATGGTGACACGTGGTACTAATGCGTATCTCAGTAAAATATCTTCCACATTAAATGCCTTGAATTCTTGTCAGCTGCGTCAATCCCGTAACTTTTAAATGAATTAAAAGAGCATTTGAATGTCTGTGTTTTCATTTTATCAAGCGCAAGAAACATTCAGATGAGCTCATTCATTCATTTTCTGTGAGAGGTTTTCCATTTAATATACAGTCACGGCACCAAAAAAGGCACTGAAGAAGAGTGAAGATACACAGGAAGGAGATATCATCTTCGACACCATGCCACACGCTATAGATTCCATTAAATCTTGGACTCAAATCTCTGAATTTCTGGAATGTGAACTCAAGAATGGTCATCCTGATTCTGAAAATCACTATCGGGACATAGCTGAATCAGAGCTTCATAAGATCATTATGCACCCTCGGCTCGTGGCATACAATGATATGATCAGTTGAGCCTTGGAAAAGGTCGATATCCTGACGAGGAGAATCTTAAACAATCAAGGAGTTATCGTTGGCTCATTCAGGCCAGAACACATACAAGTAATGTATAAACTCTCGCCAAATCCTAAACATACTTTTAATGTTGAGTTTTTAGCAGAGTTTCAAAGGAAAGAATGCACTGAGGTAGATCGAACCTATCCTGATATGATTAGAGAATGGTGGAGGTATCCATCAAAATTTAGAGCCGATACCCATGGGGTTTATGCTACAACATCCTTGAATGAATACATGGTCTACGTAGCCATTATGCTATGTGGACTTTTTGGGAGAAAAGATCCCTGCCATTTTCATGCAGATTGGGTGCCCTTTTTAGAAGAAGCTTTAGAAGGGTATGCTTTAATTGGAGTAAGATTTTGTCGGATAACCTAACAAATGAATCTCAAACTACAAAGTTGCAAAATCAAAGGGATAATCAATGGCCTTTTACATGTCAACATACATTATGGATGCAATATACTATGTGAATCATTTTCCCTTAATGAATTGGAGTTGGAACATAACCTGTCCAGAACCCATTCATGAATATCATTCTGCCCTTTGGGAAGAAAATGCTAAGGATGCATTTTATGAAATTTGTCATTTTGTTATAATTCTGATGCATAAAATAATTTTTGGATGCGAACCCCCTCGCATTTCTGATACAATCACAGACAATCTTAAAGCAATAGCCAACTGGTTTATTGATGAGAATTTTTCCTACATTAGGGTTTATGGTTGTTCTATTCCCCCTCATGCACTCCCTAAATTCCTACCAGACATATTGGTGTGTAGAGAGGTAGCTCACCAGATAGTAAAAGGCGGCATTGGATTAGAGCTAAAGGAAGCTCAAAAGAAGTCATGGCCAGCCTTCCCTGTACATATCGGGAAATTTTCATTACTGAATCTAGGCCATTCTAAAGTAGAGGTTGAATCACTAGAAGAATTAAAATTGGTAGATATTGAACAAAGAAAACATGACCCCTACCAATTAGTAAGAAAACATTTGATGCATTGTAATTTAAAAGTATATGAGCACGAAACATTTATTTATGATGACGTATTCAAGGAGGTTAAATCCTATGAAGAGGTATTGAACAGAGTACAGGCCCTGCCACCTGATTCATAGATTGGTTTAGCGTCATTCCAGAGACATAGGCGAATCTGTTTACCCAAAATTTTGTAGGGCGAAGCTACGACCCGACCTCCAGAGCAGGAAGGGCCTCCCCCAGGATTTGAAACAAATATATAGGAAAAAGAAAATAGTAAAGGCAAGATGAAGGATATTGGAATACCTTCAAAAGATACAGGAATCTCCCAGACAAAAGAATTAGAGGCAGGGAAGGGAAAAGAGCTAGAAACATCCCCACAAATCCCTAAAGATGTTCCAGAAAAGACAGGAGGAACAACATCGACAGAACTTGGAAGTCCCATTACTTCCTTGACTCCATTGCAGTCCACTTATGGAAACCCCCATGAGGGAGATCTGTATGTCAGTGATTTGGAGCCAATTTCTAGAGATGAGATTCCTTCATCAGACTATTTTTTCAGTAAAAAGAGAAGGGAAATCTTGAAACAGGAAATCCATCCAAGAGGAGATGGGATGGTTAAAAAACATAGGGTCATTATAGATGGAAAGAAACTTAAAGATGGAGAATTTACTACAGAGATAGAAGGCACGATGGGAGCTTTAGCATCGACAAATTTATATTTTGTGGGCAATTTGACAACTATGCTAGAACAAAAAGACCAAACGATAGCTCAGCTACAGGATAAATTGAAAGAAATCGAAAGAAATATTAGTTGGGGAATAAAAGAGGGTCTAGAACAAGATAGACTAAAAGATATTCAAGAGATTTATAAAATGAAAACAAGCTTAGGGAAGCAAATCAGACAATACAGGTTATTCAGGCATAGGTCATAAAGCAAGAAGAAGTAAATAAACAATTACAAGATAAAATTAGCACTATTTCAAATCAAGTGGTAGAGCTTGAAATTTTCTAGGMTCAGGTATTGGGAATACATTTGAAAATAGAAGAGGAACAACARAAAGTGTTTTTAAATCTGGAAGTTRTCCAGAATTACTTTCAGGAAACAAATAAATCTTTGGAGAATGTTCTCCAGAAAGAAAGAGAAGTGAAAGTGKCCAGAACAACTTTCCAAAAAGGAGTATCCCTTTCAACAAAGGAAGAGGTCAGAATATTCATAAACTATCCATTTCAGAATAGGTTAAAGGAGATGTAATACTCAAAGTGTGGGAAGCAGACCTAGTCGAAAATAAAAGAATAACCAGATATGTTAATGATGATTGTCAAGGGCTTTTTGATCTCTTAGAAAAGACTTCTTTGAATATTGGAAAAAATGACTGTCTTGGGTTATTAGGAGAGATCAACATTGTCAAGCACCAGCTAAGGTTCAAGGAGGATCTGGAGGAAATGAAGGTAGAGATCCCAAACATTAAGGTAATCAATATCTCTGAAATTGAAAAATGGATGGTGATACCGAACTTAAAGTTGCAAAATATTAAGTTCATGAGAAAGATAATAGAAGATCGCTTGCTCGAATTACAGAAAAGATTATTCATATTTGAGGCAAAAGAGATACCAAATGTTCCCAGAGTTTTGGTGAAGTTTTTGGGAAAATGTGTTCACTGTCTTGAGGCGGAAGAAGGAAGTTCATCAACACCAACATAAAAGTACTCTTTTGAATATTTTCATCATTAGAAATTAGAAAAGAAATGTAAACGGTTTGACATGATTCATCCATGTAACCGTACTCTGAGGAAGTTGGTTAATCACCAACGGGAAAATATTTGATAATCGTGTATAAATATATTTTGAGAGGACTAAGAAAGGGATTTTTTTTGTTGGAGAGAGCCAATTGTATTAAAAGTTTTCCAATCCACTGTGATATACAATACAAACGAGATTCTGAATCCTGCAAACTTGTAGCTATGTGTTCTTTAACCTTGTTTACCATATTTTTCTATGATTCCCTTTCAATGTTTTTCTAATGAATGATAAATTTGAAGTTTATTTTACACATCTTTCATAGTTTAGATTGATTTGGTTATCAAATTATTTGCATTTTTTCCTCTGAAATTGCTATCAGTAATTTTAAGACCTGTGAAACATTTGAAACATAATATTTAACTCTTCATTAGAAATCTCGTTTTCTTATGTATTTCCTGTTATAATATGAGATTCTTTCTTGATTAAAGCCTCATATTTTTCAGTAGTATTTCTTTGTTATTTTACGATTCTCAAATTGTTTCAAGTCCAGGAAATGGCCTCAACTGTATTTATGTCATTATTTTTAATTTCAAAACAAATTTTCTTATTCTCATCTCTTAAAAAACCGAAGTAACAATTTATCGAATTCTTTCACAACTAAATAAAATTTTATTCCTCATGACTGTCCCAAATAGCAGACAACCTAATATAGAACCTGGTCTCCAAGATCAAACTAGTATTTCTTTAAACCTTTTTAATACCATTTTGCAAACAACGAATAACCAGGCTGAATTAGAACATTCATGGGCTGTTATTGAGAGGGATATCAACATCCAAGAACAATGGGAGGCTAGACAGAGACAGTTGAGAAACTGATTCTGCTTTACCTTTCTTTTGATTCTTATCCTTTAATTACCCTTACCTTTACGGATGCCTTGACAGTATACTTTACAACCTTAAAGTATAAAATCAGGAACAACATCTTTTTGGCATCGTTGATGGGGACAAAGAATCGAATCAGTTCCTTGGGAAGAACGACATTGACAGTTTCTTTCTTTGATAGTGAACAAGGATAGAAAACCTTCTAAGGCTACCTTTATTTTTCACTTGATGACTCCACTATAAGTAAACTGGCTATTAGCTGAAAGAACACCAGAAAGAACCCAGACAGCAAGCAAACCTCGCTAGTCTCCGATCCAAAAAAGATTTTAAAATCACGAAGATCACTTAGACAAGTATTTTTATCCATACATACTATTTTTCAGCCTGAATTTATGCAGTTGAACATTTCATAAACACTTGAAAGATCTGTCTCGTTTCCCCTCTCATACGATACGTTCTCTTTTCCTGAGGTTTTCTCCCTAGATTTCCGAGAATCCTCTCCTCATGCATTCCGAGCTTCAGCCTCAAATCTACCAATGGCCACACAAGGAGGTGTTGGATCTAGAGGTGGTGCCCCAGGAGGATCAGCAGGTGGTCAAGTACCAATTCCTAGAATCTTCGCTAAAGTAGTTGCTAGATATGCTCCCCTTGTCCTCCCCGTTCCCCTACATGATCTCCCCGAAAATTATATGAAAATCCTTCCGAAATTTACAGGGGAAGGGGATTTGACTGCCCAAGAAAATATAAACTTCTTTGACCAATGTGCTGACATCCTTAGAATAGAACACGAAGATGTCTATTCTAGACTCCTCGTTCAGACTTTCGAAGGACAAGTGAGGACCTGGTTCTGATCCTTAGCAGTCAGATATCTAAGATCTTATGAGGAACTTGAAAGCCATTTTATTAGACAATGGGGAGAGAGGAAGGACCACCTCTACTAATTGACAGAATTTGGAGCCCTTAGAAAGAAAAACTCTGAATCGGTTCTAGAATTCACACAAAGGTTCAACACGTTGTATAATAAAATCCCGGTTGAGGTCAAACCTTCACAACCCACAGTAAAGGTGACTTTTGTTGGCTCTTTTGATCCTGATTTCTCCTTATTATTGAGAGAAAGGAGATCAACAGATCTCACTAAAATGCAGGATGATGCTCTTGAGATTGAATCGAACATGATGGCATCAAGGAAATTAAAAGAAAAAATAGAAACCGGGAACAAAGAAAATATGAAATTCAAAGAGCAAGGTGGACCCTCAGGATTGGGGAAGTCCTCGGGAGATAAAATAGACGAGATGGATAGGGTAATTAGAGAACTTTCAAATAATATCTCAAAAATGGAACTAGAGAAATTGAAAAGAGATAATTTCCCTAGGAAGGATTTTAGAAGGAACCTTGATCCTCAGGCCCCACAGAAAATAATTAAAAATGAAGATCAAAAAATCCCAACCCCCTTCAAAAGTGAAAAATTCATTGGAGAGGAAGATCTAGAAGAATTTGAAGAGATTGATGAGGATATTAATAATCTTGGCGACGATAATAAATCACCTTATTTATCGAGACAAGATTACGAAAAATCCTTAAATAAAGAAATTACATTGGAAGACAATGTTAGCAACGACACATCTGAAAATTTGGCCTATCAGGGTATCACAGATGATATTATAGCCAAACTACAGGAAAAATATAATTTAAGATCTCGGAAAAAAAGTCTCCCAACTATTCCAACAAAAAAGATCTTGCCAAGGGGCGAAACTGATAGGGTGACTCCAAAAGTTGTTGACAAATAGACTGCAAAAACTCACACTGCTGACACACAACCTGTCCAGTCGGAGCTAGTAGGAACACTCGCTGTGAAAACACAGGCTCCTGTAAATGAAAACAAGTCCACACCACAAAGAAAAGATGAAAAGAAAGGAATGGAGGCCTCGAACATAGAAAACGACAAGGTCCTGGGAATTTTTAATTTGGAAAACGAAATAAATAAAATCAAAATTCCTATTCCCCTTGTGGAACTAGCTAAAAATCCCATATACAGAAAACAAATTGCCAAGATGATTATTTTTTCCGAAGACGAAAGCCAGGTCGATGTCATCAACTTAGAAGCTGACAAGCCAAACATAGTCTTTGGTCCACATTTCGAAGGTGCAAGAGACACTGTGGCCCCCTTTTATATCACGTTAACCTTGTTTGATCACCTACTCCATAACTGTATGCTAGATTCTGGAGCTTCCCACAATGTGATGCCGAAGGAAATTGTGGAGAAACTCGGTCTCGAAATCACAAGGCCCTATGGTGACTTATATTCTTTTGATTCAAGAAAAGTCAAATGCATAGGCATGATTAAAGACTTAGTGGTAGGTCTGGCACAAATACCTGCAAAAAGAATTCTTATGGATGTAGTGGTCGCTGATATCCCTCTGAAGTATGGTATTCTATTATCTAGGTCGTGGGGCACCAAGCTTGGAGGATCTCTCCAACTGGACATGACATACGCTACAATTCCAGTTTTCGGAGAACAATACACGTGTCTTTACAGAGAGACTAGGTTAGCTTTCACGATAGGTGATCCACATAACCCAATTAATCATCCTATTTATATTGTTGGCCAAGATTTAGGAAATTGTATATTATCTATTGATGATGATTTTGAAGTAGATGTAGACGAAAGTTGTATAGATGAAAAAACTGAAAAAGAAGAAATAAAAAAAATATGTATATAGTACTGGTGTATGGAAGATGTATTTTGACGGTGCTTCATTTTTCCTTGGAGATGGAGCTGGGGCACTTCTTGTAGCTCCCGATGATCAATTTGTAATCCCATTTTCATATAGGCTTTAGTGGAATGTATATTTTACAAATAATGTATGCGAGTATGAAGCTTTAGTGCTAGGATTAGAAGC
>JASDQU010105651.1:165421-185601 GCA_032191745.1 Picea mariana
AAGTATGACTCCCTGAGCCGGCAGCCGAGGCCTTTCGCCTAAGAAAATGTTCGGGGTTATCTATCGCTACTAAGAGTTCTAGGTTGGGATGAGATCTAGTGTGAACTTTCTTGGAAGCCAGAACTATTTTTTGATTTTTATATGTATATATATTTTTAATTTCGTGAGTATGAAAATAATATATACAAAGTTTTATCAACCTCTAAAAATTACTTTCTTCTCAGAATCAAACATTCTTTTGGGGGAAAGAATACGTGAAATTTTCAATTTTTAGTTCTCCCCAGTATGGTCGCCATTATGTTAGCACTCTGTAAATTTCCAAGAGGTTGAAAAAGAAGGAATCCACAAAGGTAACTTTATCCAACCGCTTTCAAAGCTGGGATCTAGCCCTTCCAGCTTCAGAGAGGGATCTCTCTATATGATTTAGCTTTGTTTTTAATCTAGATATTAGGCTAGGTAAAAGGAACAAGTATGTTTTGTTGTAAAAGGGTTTATAAATTGGTTGAGACAGTTTACACATCCATTGGGCTATGGGGTCTGTGTCTAATTAAATACAAGAAACAACCAGAAATGCCAAAGAAGACTTTCACAGGGTGAGATAATGCATTCAATTGGATCTTTAATAATTTAAATGATGGACAGAAGAAAAAATGAGAAAGATCAATCAACTAAGAAGTAGTTAAGAAGTCCTTAATTGAAAACCTTAGAAGATAAACATTTAAATCTTTAATGTCAGAAACAGGGTATCTAAGATAAATCCTGCAACATACGTTACTTTTAAAGATTAGCTTCAGAAAACATTATGAGCACTAAGTAGGGAAAACATTCAACTAAGAGAAAAACGTCACCAGTGAATACACGCAAGAATCCTGTAAAAGTGCTTCCTCTTTATTAATGGTTGATCTCTTCAAAAATATTACAGTTTGATAGTGATAGGGTGTGTGAATCAACAACCCTCAATACTTCGAGAGTTGAAGCATTTATAATTCATATTACAAACGTTCCTGTCATAACTGATCAGGACGCGCTCATTCTATTTTTAGTCTAACTACCTTAACTAATCAAAAACTATTTGATGACTCAGTACAATTGCATGCGGTATTTCTAGGGTAGGCCATTGGCGAGGTGCCTTCGCATCCTCTTCTGACTGGACAGGTGACTGGATGGTGACAGCTCATCTGCTAATCTAGTAGATCACAAAGTTCTTCCCATCTGAGATGACTTGGCACTGAGACTTTAAGTAATCTCCGATACACTTTATCCATGTATGTATATTTAGAAAATGTAGGCTTGATGATGAATATGTGTTTAATCTCGTGTTGGATACTAATATCCAACTACAGGGCATCCATGAATGCTTTCCCTATGATGCTCCCTTGTATCCCTGCAAACATGGAACTGTCCTTAGATACTTCAGTCAACTTCATCTTGTAATCAGGGTGTGTCATTAGTTTGTCATTAATGACCTTCAGACTAGGTAGGCATTTTCTTTGGAGAACATCTATCTTATTGAAGAACTTCTGTACTCCTTGATCCATGACTTGAATCTTTTCCTCAAGCTGAAGCATTAGACTTCTCTTGGTTAAAACCCTTTTTACCTCAAGTATAGTTTCTGTTCTATCCTCGATTTTTAATTCTTCAAGTTCCTCTCTAGTCTTGGAATTTAGGAACCTGATAATCTCATTTGCTTGTGCTGGCATGTCTCCCAGCTCCAGTCTGACTTCCTCAACAGCCTGTTTTCTCCTATGGAGCAACTCATTTTGTTCGAACATGATTTGAATCATTGGCCATATTTCATTGATGGACTTGGTAATGTCTGTCCATACAATTTCTTTGACCTCAGCCAAAGTCTTCCCCGCCATTGTTTTCTTTTGAAGCTGTTGTAGCTCTTTCCTGAGATGCTCTGTTAACTGCTTTTCTTTGGATAGGCTTGTCTGAAAGGAAGTTTTGAGCTCTTGGAGGTTCTCCACTTCTTTCTTAAGCCTGCTGATCTCTGTCTCTTGCAGGTTCATTTTCTCCATGGACTTGGCAAGGTCTGTTGTTCCTTCTAGTACTGACACTGGTGTTGCAGAGGGGATTACTGTCACTATTGCTGTGCTTGATACTGAGAGAGGAATAACACTCAATGGAATGACTTCCATTGGTTTCATCTGTTATTTTTCTTTCAATAATTTTTCCATCTCAACTTCCATTTCCTTGAGCTGAGCATTCTGCTTCATGAGAAATTTTAGCATGTCATCCTTCTCACCTTCTTTCTCTGCTATCTCCTTCGCCTGAGAGTCCTCTGTGGGCGAGATCTTCAGCTATTTTCTTAAGGATGTGATTTCAATATTTTTCTTTTTTATCATCTCTTCGACAGCTTTCACATTTGAAGGATCGTAGCCGATCTTGAGGACCAGCTCTTCCAACGTCTTGATTCTGTTGTCTTTAGCAAAAGATGATATCTTTTCTAGCTTAAGCTGTGTCTGAGCATTGTTCAATGACACCTAGAATTTTGCTGCGGAAGATGAAGCATGTGCCAATGTGTGAAAAACCATCTCCTCTGTTTGTTTATGTAGATCCATCTGATCTGTTGGGTGCATGTCTTTCACTTGGAATTCGAAAGTGGCCCTCTTGTAGTCTGAAATAACCTTGGGATCCGGTACCTGTGCTTGGAGGTATGCCATGTGCATTCTCCCTTTATCTGTGTCAAATGCTGATAGCAGCCTATGTTGTGATGTGGATGACTGCTTTCGGAACTGGGCGTAAGTGCTTCTAGTGAGGGTCTGGTTCTTTTTCTTGATCAATTTGTACTTTTCGAAAATGCCCAATTTGGGCACAGTCTTTCTTTGCTAAGTATCCAGGGGAGAATCTGTGGATTTCTTCGGTATATCTTTTGTGATTTCCTTATGCTCGCTTGAGCCAAAAGGTGGTGTGACCGGCTTGACCCCTGTGGTGGCTACTGTGGTAGTTGGGGCTTCTTGTTCTACCGTCGTGCCCGGCATTGAAACTGTCTTTGACTTTTTGGTGTGCATCTGGAAGTCCTCTGATGACACCTCTGTTACAGGAGACGATGACTCCTATCGGGGCCTCTTATCCTTGGGGACCTGAGGTGTGGTAGTGGGAGGTACACTCATCGAGGGCACCTGCTGTTCTACTTCAACTTGCTGTTCCACGTCCATCAAAATGTCAGGCACCCATACTGTTTGATTTGCAAATTTCTCGATCTCTGGCTTGGGCTCATGAGCATATGGGACATTCTTATTTTTCACCCTCATTTCCGAAATGATCCCACATGGATCATAGTGCCAGGTGAAACTTGTAAAGAACTTCATCTCCCTCAACATTCTATTAGCTTCCTCTCTGGCACCTCTGCTATTGCAGATAAAAGAACCTATCTGCCCTTTGATTCTGAATTGTTGTTTCTTCTTCAAGGAAACAAAATGAATGTCATCTGAATTCATTATTTCTCTAATATATTCTAAGGAAAAGATTCTTACCGGCACATATTGAGGTAGTTTTTAAGGTGCCTACTTGCACCTAAAAACTCTGATCTCGGTATAGTTCTGGTACAGGTACCGGTCTCCTGTCTTTACACTGTCTGAGAGATGTAGAAGTCTCTGGACCTCTTCATTTATTCATGGCTCAGGCCTGCCACTCAACATGCTTACCACCAGGTGGTAAAACTGATCAATGAAATCTTTGAAGTCGTATTCAACAGAGTTACACTTCAGAAGAGAGGTCCATGTTGTGACTGGCTGGGGTCGTCCATCTGCATCCATCTTCTGCATGGAGAAACTGAATTTGTCGGCTTGGAAGTAAATGAACATGTACGCCAGTATGGAAGAATATATGAACATACCCTCTGTGCTGAAATTCATGAATTGTTCATGAATATTATCGGCCAAGAAGGTACTGTAGTCAAACTGTGTTGTGGGATTTTCATCGTTTGAGAAAATGGACAGAAAACCCACGATGGGCTCATCTACCCATTGGTCAGAATAGTAACCAAGAAAGGCACAAAGGGAAGCAATGATTTGGTTTCCTTTGGTGGAGAACATGGATGAAGGGTAAGGGGGATTGGTGGAAGGGATAGGGGTGGAAGTGGGAAGGAAAAGCTCCAATATCTGAGCTCTCTGTGGAAAGGTAATTTTCTGATATAACTCGGTGAGGATTTCTAAATTGAATGGGGACACAGATTTAGCACGGAGAATTTGCATCATCTGGTCAATATCTTCAGGAGTGATGAAAAAGAGGACGTCTCCAGACGAAGAGACGATGTCCCTCTGGTCAGGGATATAGTGGGCTTGGCATTTCAGTGCAAATTCAGGAAAGTGATGTATCTGGGGGAAAAGGTACAACATCAAATTGGACTCCCAGAGTCCAATTTCATCGCTCTGGTTCAAGAACACCTCTCGTAACCATGACTGGAGGTCTGAAAAATCGAAGTCCCAGATGGTATCTGCAATCAATCGATCTTTATCGACCCAAGAGATTTTGTCCAGGTCGATGGGAGGAGGAAGAAAAGGATTCTCTTCTCCTTCCGCTTGTCTTGGCTTTGACACCATTTCAGCTACAGTACCTGCAATAAACACGATGTTAGTGGGGTAGACTGACTGTGGAAGAAGGTGGTGGAAAAGTGATGAAAGCGTAAGAGTAAAATTTTCTGGTGTGATGGACGAATAGTGAATGGCGAGGGAGAATGGTAATTTTATTTAAAACTTGGTCAGTTGGACGCGGGAAAACGATCAGCATGACAACGGGTATGTTATCCAGTTATTAATGGACAATGGGCCACTTGGGGGTGATGTGGTAGGTGACAGTGGCCAAAGCATATGGATGGTTGACGTGGCTGCTAGGGATTGAAGGTGAAGGAAGTGAAAGTCGTCATAAGGGGCTGGTCATGAGTGAGGGACTTAGGTACTGACAACCAGGACTGACAGCAGTTATGGGATGAGACGCGACCCCGGGAACAAGTGGGACATGTGGACTCTGTGGAGGGTGACGTCCATGAGTGACGGGCTGTCAGATAGCATGTGAGTGATAAGATGCCTGGACCAATAGGACAATGCCGCATGTAACAAGGGGCCCACCGAAAGGAATATTCATTCCAGACCCCCCCCCTTTGGTTAAAAACAGAACACTAGGGGGGGTCCAAAATCCATTGTGAGCCATAGATCTACGTGCTTATTTCCTAGACGCAGATCTTAGCATGCTCCTTAATACTCATTCTGGACCCCCCCCCTCCATTAAAGGCAGAACGAAGGGGGGGGGTCCGGAATCCATTTTAGGTCGTTGATTTAAGCGCTCTATTCTGGGCCGTCTAGATGTGAGCCCATGTTATTACAAATTCTGGACCCCCCTGGTTAAAAGAAGAATGGTCGGGGGGGTCCGAAATGCGTTGTGAGCCATAGATCTTAGCGTCGTGAAAGAGACATATGTCAATAATGAATGCTGTATGCACTTGGGGAAAGAAACTTAGGATAAAAGTCATTTCATGGGTTTTTCTTTAATTTTGCAAAGGAACACCACCATGGGACTTTGAAAAACTATTTTTTAAGCATTTGGAACATGGTGTAACATTGATTTCAAGTTGGTTTTAATGGACTTTGAACAATAGAGAAACTGACCTACATGTTAACCTATCTTCCTAGGACAATTAACCCAGATTAAACTGTTGGGTTAAGGAATTACTCTACCTAAGGGCTATCTGACCAGGATTAGACAGTCTGGTCAGATTTATTCACTAACCTAACAACATTAAATTTAAAAATAAATTGTCCATGCTTGAAAGGTATAGCCAAGTCACTGTTATTGCATGGGGCTTTTCTTTTCAATTCTTTTATGCCCTCTTTTACTTTTCTTTTCTTTTTATTTTTCCTTTTTCTTTTTTCTTTTTCTTTTTCTTTCTTTTTCTTTTTCTTTTTCCTTTTTCTTTTTTCTTTTTCTTTTTCTTTTCACAAATTATTTGAAGAATGAAATATCATTTGTCAACAAATCACTAGATACAGATAATATCTAAGTCATCAGCTGATTCCCATAATTTATGGGGTGATAATAGAAGCCTCATGTATATATATAACGATAAAAGTGTTTTACAAAAAGTATTTCCGTCCAAAGACCAAAAATATCAAAACGAGAAGAACTTGGCTTCATATACAAAATAGCATCAAGGATGTTGCTCACGCTAGCACACTACTTCCTGTGCTACCCTACAAATTAGTCAACTAAGTGAACCAGATAATCCCATAGTATGGTTTTGATAACGCCTTGGAATCTCATCAATGGAGATGTCCTGGATATTTGATGTCAATCCCTCTAGGTTCTTCTCGATTGCCTCATAATCACCAGAATCCCATTTTTCTACCACAATTGCTTCCCCTTGTCTCTAAATAGGGGATGTACCTGTAGGCCAGTGTGGCCCTACATTTGCATTGTCAAAAGTTTTGATTAGTCATTGGATTGAAAGAATAAAAAACATTTTATATTTCAAAATTCACAAAACCATCATAAAAACAAAATGTATTTATTACCTAGGTCTACCCACTAAAATCCCTCAGGTAGAACCAAGTCGGGGTCACCTCTAAAATCCATCCCAACATATGTATAAGCATCTACCATCAGAATATGAGGCCTCAACCAGTCAAAAAATACATCATTATACTTCACGATGGGGCTGGCCAAATGTCGGGCCATGAGGTTGCACCACCTCTTCATCCTTGGATCTCATGGAGCTGGTATGCCCCACTCTACCTCTAAACGTAAAAGGGAGACCCTCTCTAGGAATAAATACACCAAGATATACCCGTATCCAAATTGTTTTAGGTCCCCTTTCTTGCATTTTGTCAGTTGTGTCTTCATGCTATGAAGAACTCTGTCGCTCCAGTTAAAAACCTGAGGCTCCATGCACTCCACTGCATATTGAAAATATCTTTGGAGGGCCATGTGAGGAGATGCACTCCCCACCATACATGCAATGGTAAAGAGAACATTCTAGAGGGGTAAATCCCAGACACCCCTGATGGCAACTTTTCCCTTACGTTTCTCTCCCTTGGGATCACAGTATCGGTGGAGATACTCACTCATTGGTAGAACACCACCTTTGACTCCTATAAAAGTCACATGAGATCCCCGATGAGATAAAACTGTCAAGAAATAGATATCCTAGATATATAAGGACAATGTGTGGGCACCCACATGAAACACTCATTGATCCACATCCCACATGTGGACTAGGTACTCCAACAACCTCAGTTGGGCCCTCATGCCCTGGATTTTAAAGAATTTCAATAACCCACACTGTCGGAGGGAATTTACGGTACCCTGGTCATTCAAGGCAATGAAATCATTATCTTTGTGCTCCCTCTCCCTCCACTCCAACATTTTGATGATCGAAAATATGCATTAGGGCAATAAAAGGAAATTAGTATCATCATTTGCTACTTTGAAAATTTTTTATTGGAAAAACGCATGTGAAGAAAAATTGATTTCCGGCCACCGTAGGTGGATTATTACACACAGTGCTGGCTTTATGTATGTGAAACACAAGCCACCTATGGAAAACCATGGTTTTCACAGGTCCCAACATAGGTCACCTGCGGTGGCCCCTATGCGCACCTACCGGCCTAGAATTCAACTCAAAAATAAATTTTACATCAATAAAAATGAAATCTAATCCATTGGAAAGTAAGAGGACAAGGAGATTACTGTTTTGATGGAATTCATTTGTTGAATGGTCACCCATACCTTCCGCAATCAACAACTGAAGTCAGAATTAAAAATGGGGTTTCTAGGTAAGTTTTGGGCAAAATGAAATTGAAATAGTAAAAAAGAAGTTTTACCTATATTTATTTCATTTTTTAATTTTTCTATTAATATTTCATATTATTTTATGCATTTTCTCCAAAACCTGAAGGTCTAATGGTCTCATGAGTGTTTTGTTTTTTCACAGATGGAAGTACTAGGATCCTGAACAATGAAATACATATATTTTTCTTCATTTGTTTTTTTGTTTGTCACATGTACAAGTACTTTTTAAGGTTTTTCAGAAAAACCTCGAGCCTAGTCTTTGTTCGTTCTCATGCTCAAAAATCAATGACAACGCAACCAAGTATACTTTTCTCATCTTTTCGTACTCATCATGGTAACACGAAAAAAATGAAGCTCACGGAGTATCCTTTAAGCTCTTTTCATGCTCCATAAAAATGAAAAGATTGCCAAGCGACCTTTTTATTTTCACGCTTGTAAAAGTATTTGAAGAAAATGTTTGATGGGCAATAGTTTATTGCTTTTTCAGTCTCATCAAACTAATTTATGAAAAAGTAATTGAGAGATTTCTCTTTAAGTTTTTTTCAGACTCTCTAAACATGAAAAACCCCGAGTTTTCTATCTTTGGAATTGTTAAACAAATATTGAAAGACCCATATGGGATCAAACCACTCCTTCTTAAGGTTCATTAAACATACTCTGAGGGACTCGTCCAAAGGATGAGCTTACATAAACAAGAATATGTTATCCTCCTCAACCTTGCATAAAAATAAAGAGGTACTCACCAGAAATAGTGGAGGGGAATTTGGAAGAGAATTGTGTATATATGTTTGTGCTTAGTGGCAATAATAGTCACTCTTGAACATGACACCCCCTTCATCATTGAATGTGGGTTTGGAAATTCATTTGTCTCTTGTTTGACCTTATGGAAGTTCATATCTTGGGTCATCTTTGAGTCAATGTTTCCAAGACCATTTTCATGTCGTTCATATGTTCAAGAGAAGTCCAACCTTGCACAAGCCTTCTATTGAGTCGACTATCTGTACTTATCAATTCTTACCATGTCGGCCTTCCCTGTGTTAGTTTCAAATCATTTCATACTTTGATCTACCCTAAATATGTTACTTGTTTCGCATCCTTGATGGGGGATACATCAAGGACTTCCTGTGACGAGTATTTTCCTGTTGACTTCAACTCATCATCTGGGAATAAGAATTAGAAATCATTTAGTAACTTAGAGCCCGCATGCCTTAATGATTGGTTCCTTCGATTTTGACAGTGGATTCACATCATTGGTCCCTGATCAAGATATTCTATTGAGTGTTTGACTTCATCTCATTTATTCACATTCAATGGATTCTACTGAGGTACCTTGGGATTCATTGACATCAATGGTTATTTCCCTCTCACTTGTTAACAGTTTTCATCAATGACCGATAATCAAGTGGTTTATACCATGTTCGACTTCAGCACCTGTAATCAGATGGCTATATCCATACTTACAGATGAAGCGATTGAAGACCCTGGATGTCATCATTTTGATCCAGGTTGCGATGGAATATTTATGATTTGTATTGACACATAGATCCACTTTGTATGTCTCGTGGTTATGTCTGAATTCGAGTTTTCTAGAGAATAGATCTACAATGTATTCATGGTGGCTATATATAATATTGATGACATGGATCCATAGCGTATGATTGGTGGCCATGACTGACATTTATGGTTTAAATCATTTGCATTCTGAGCATGGGAATGTCTGCCTCAGAATTTTATAAAATTGCACAGATGCTTGATTGTTTGTTGGTTCCCAATTAGTGCGCTCCTTGTTTCTGATACACACACATGTTCTACAAAGTATTTCGGTTGTCACAAATTCCAACCTCATACTTTGGGAGGCATTCTATTACACATTATTTTGGTTACCCTGGTGATGTGTCTACAAGCATTTATTCAACCTCTCAAAAGGATCTTTCCCATGAGAAAACTAACTGGTTTCCTAATATACAAGGCTTTTTTTTATAAGGACGTCAGAGGCTAGTAGTATTATACTGTGTGGAAATGCTTGATTTCCGCAGCTACTCTAAACCTAGCCTACGGAGTTTCTCAGGTTGTTATATAGACAGGGTGTGGCGACGTTCTAAAACTGAGAAAAAGGAGGAATTTCACAAAAGTTCTAGAAGGAATCTTCTAGAATATGAGGTGGAATCCATGTGGTTGAGATCCTACCTGACTCTATTATTTGGTGGGATCATCTTGATCTCTTTAACCATCTCTCTTTCTCCTATATCATGATGGATTTCTCATGGAAAAGGTTAAGCATTAAGTAAGCAAGAGCAAGTAAGGAATGATTAAGGTTGAATAGGCTGTGAATTGTGTGAGGTACTATACATCAGATGCTTGAAGGATTCATCTCCACTTATCAATTTATTGTGGATCATCTTCATGCAAGCTTGGAGCAAGTGTGTGTGTCAAGAATAAGAGCACCGGAGCAAAGCAGGGACAACAAAGACATAAGTAAGTGATATTCAAAGGTATGTTACTCATCCTTTATTTGACAGTAGATTCAATGATTAGAGCTTATGGAAAGTGCCATGTCCTGTCCTGTTTTTTTCTAGATCTAGGTGGATCTAGGGAGATCAGTTTATGTCTATATTTACTGATATATCCAATAATAGCATAAGTAAGACTAAGGCCAGATTTCTCAAGCTCAAAGCGGTTAAGTTTTGCATCGTGGACAACTCACTCTACTGGAAAGATCCCGGGGGAATGTTGTTGAGATGTTTTCTGGAGAATGATGTGAAGTGATCCAAGGGAGAATTTCACAAATGTGAATGTGGGAGAAACCATTACTAGAAAACCACCACGCAAAAAATCCTAACAACGATCTACTATTGGCATACCATCTTCATAGACATTTACAAAGAAGTCTCCAGCTATCATGAGTGTCATATTTTCAACGAGAGAAGGAAACTGAAACCCCTGCCACTAAAGTCGATCTCAGTCAAGGGACTTTTCATGTAGTGGGGTTTGGATTTCATAGGGGAGATAAATATTCCATCCTCGGTGCAGTACAAATGGATACTCACAGGAATTGACTATTTCACAAAATAGATAGAAGAGATCCTGATGCAGACACCACTTCTCTCCTAAAGGATGAGTGAACTCCCAGTCTAGGATCGATCAATAAACTGAGTATAATTGGGTCTCTAGTTATCTTCTATACCCCAAACCCACTTACACAGGTTCTTTCCCCAAATGCATAGGTCATCTAAGATCTGCAGGTTCTCTCCTAGACACTATCCAACTAACACAAAAATCGAGTGCTAGCTCTTCTCGTACTAAGCACCTTCTTTTCCATGACCATGGTTATGACGATTCACCTGACCAACAAGTTCTTCATGATTCCATGTGTCGCGTGTTCACAAGTGAGTCACCCCAACTCTACTGACCTTCGAAACCCTGAAATACTAATATTTCAGAGCGTCAAATAAATGATCCACAATCCCCGTGATCCAACAGTCATGATCTCCCTTTCACCTATTGGGACTTTGTGTTTCACAAAGTTGGAGGACCATTCACCTCCCTTCTCCTGATATCCGAACTCTTGATATCTCCCTGGGCAACTAACGGTTCATATTTCTCCTTGATCTGACGGCTTAGATCAAATCGTGATTTCATGATTTGCGAGTTCTTACAACTCTTCATTTGAATTATTTGAGTCATGAGTCAATGAAATGTTGATCTCTCACCATGTATGCCCCTTGATGGATGATTCCAATGATTTCAGAATTTTGCAACCTTGCTTCCCCTATGTAATTTTGAAGCTTATCGTTAGTGCACTTTACCTTAATCGGGTGACTACGATTCTTCTACGCTCAGGCCGAACGACTGAGATATTTTCTCCTTTTCTCTTGCTCCTCATTGTCTAGACTCTAATCGGACGGTCCAGATCTTTCCCCTTGGGCTTGTGTTTTATTCATACTTAGAATATTTTCGAAGGATTCAAAAGCCTCGACCTTTATCCTTCTTGTGAGTTTGTTTCTTGGATCTCGTTAACACATTTGAAAAGTGTTATTCATTTTGATCTTGGTCTAGTGAAGACTTAGACTTCCCACACACTCCTATCATTTCATGGATTTCGATAACTCAGATCCGAAGGATTTCTCGAAGAGAAAATCCTCTCACTATCCTGGCATTCTCCTTTTTTGGTTCTTCGACTTCTCGCAAATTCCCTCCAACACTTAGTTGAATCTTGGATCTGTGCACTCCTTGCACCAGATATTTACGAAAGGTTCAAATTCTTACGAATGACTATGAATGCCTTACACCAGTCTCTTTTCACTCCTTGCAAAGGGAAAGTTTTGTGCTATCTCTTCTGAGCTTTGGAACCGAAACAGATTCCATCAAAGCACTCCTTGCGTTCTGTTTGCACACGTTGCACCACTTGACATAAGATAAAGAATTGAAACTTATCCTAACATTCACAGTCCCATCTATTCATAATAAAATTCATTCATTCATTCATGAAAACAAAATAACAAATAATTTCAAAACAATGTCCACACAATACATTGGGTCATTTTTTCTCTATTATATTCATAAGTGAAAAATTATTACAACTATAAATGAACAACAAAAATTGAAACTCTGAAATCTCCTACTAAATTTGAGTTCTCTAATTTGCAGCTATCTACCCTCCAGCCAGCCTCATTTGGGTGTACAAAACCTCTATTTATCTCAGAGGGATCTTTGGGTTTCCCCTGGATATTGTCTACATTACAACCTATCCTACGACTATTTTGGTGCAGTCGCATTCCAGAATCGGAGTGGAAACTCCCACTTGTTCACTCATGATTTCTCAAGTGTGCCTCCAAAGATTATTCTGGTGCTGATTTAAGGCATACTTCAAAATGTCTACTAAAATCACCAATGTTGAGATCCCGTACAGATTCCCAGATGTTGATGGGTCTTGCTCCCCATGCTTGACAGTGATGCTCTTGCATCATACTCCCCTTAACAAAAATTCATGGACTCTTTTCCATGAGCTCTTGCACCAACTTTTCATGCTTCTGTATAGTAGCTTCATTTTCCCAACTGGCATCTTCTATTGGGTGTACCTTCCACTTGACCAGATATTCGAAATAGGTCTTCCTCCTAGTCCTTTTTCCAATCCCCGGATCAACAATCTTCTCCATCTGTGGTTTTTCTACTATAGGCATTTGTTTCTCCCATTAGACCTTCTCTCGATATTCTAATCCATCGGTGTCATCTTCCATGTAAGGATACAGGTCTGAAACATTGAATATGGAAAATATGACCACATCATCTGGCATCCCAATCTCATAGGCGTTTGCATCAAACTTCCTCAAGATTTTACATGGCCCTATATTCTTTATTTTTAACTTGTTATATGTTCCTCTAGGGAACCATTATTTCCTAAGATGTTCCAAAACCTAATCTCCTAATTCAAACTAAAGTTATTTGCGATGAAGATCAACTCTGCGTTTTTACTCCTGGTTAGAAATTTTCAACTGTCCTCTGATCTAGCTATGGAGCTTCTGCATTTCTACAACAAAATATTTTTCTCCCACACTCCTGATCTCACTCTGTTCCAAGTATCTCAACTCAGATACTTCCCTTGGTTGAATTCCATACAATATTTGGAATGAGATCTTTCCAGTGCTCCTTTTTGGTGAGTCATTGTATGCAAATTCTTCTTACGGCAGAATTCGATCCCACTGATTATGATGCTCAGTGACCAGATCCCTCAATAAGTTTCCCAAACTTCTATTCACCAGCTCAGTATGTCCATTTGTTTAAGGTTGATAGGATAAGATGAAGGAAAAATCGATCCACAACTTCTTCCACGATGTTCTCCAAAAATGACCAACAAATTTTGTGTCTATGTCCGTGACAATGCTTCTTGGTAGGCTGTGAAGTCTTACAACTTCCTTGAAAAATAGATTTTCAACATGTGTTGCATCACTAGTCTCCTAGCATGGGATAAAATGTGTCATCTTTGAAAATCTATCCACTACCACAAATATGGAATGAAATCTTCTTTGCATTCTTTGCAATCCCAATACGAAATCCATGCTTATTTCATCCCAAGGCCTCTCTGGTATTGGCAATGGTTGATGCAATCCAGTGTTCTATATTTTCCCTTTTGTATGTTGGAAGATTCTACTTATGTTCACAAACTTTATCACTTATGTTCTCATACCTAGCCAATAGTATGAACTTATCAAAAGTGAAAACATTTTAACATGGCTGAAATGTCCATCGAATCCTTAACTATGATTTTCCTTCAAAAGGTTATCCCTCATCGAGCATTTTGGTATGCACAATTGATTTCCCTTGAACAACAATCCCTCTTGAATCATTTAATCTATCCACTAGATTTTGTCTCTTAGCACAGGATTTTCACATGCTTCCTTGAAATTTGTATCATCACAATACATGTCATTAAGGTGTTCAAATCCCAAGGTCTTCACCTGAAATTCCTGCAGAATCAAACATCTCTTGCTTAATGCAATAACAACTTTGTTAGCATTACTGACAATATGTTTTATGACAAAAGTAAAATTATTCATAAACTCAACCCATTTTGCATGCCTCTGATTCAATTTTTCATGGTTGGTTATGAATTGTAAAGCCTGGTTATCACTATACAAGACAAATTCCTATGGGACAAGGTAATGTCTCCATTTATTCAAGGATTGAATTATGGAATAAAAATCCTTATCATACATGGAGTATAGTCTCTTGGTCTCATTCATGTTCTCACTGAAATAAGTAATAGGTCTTTTATCCTGGCTCAAAACTACTCCAATTGAAACTCCACTTGTGACACATCTCACCTGAAATGTCTTCTCAAAATTTGGCAAGAACAGAATGGGTTGTTCTATTATTTTCTCCTTCAGTATATTGAAGCTCCTCTAGGCTTCCTCTATCCATTTAAAATACTTGTGCTTCTTCTTCACTGTATCCATCATTTGCACACAAATTCCACTGAAGTCTCTGATGAACTTCCTATAGAAGCTTTCTAATCCATGGAAGCTTCTTACTTAAAACATGCTCCTTGGTGACGACCATTATTTGATTGCTTGCACCTTCTCAAGATCCATCTTCAGTTCATTTGAAGAGATCACAAAACCCAAGTAGATGAGTTATGTCTTCATAAAACAGGAATTCTTCATATTTGTCAACAGCTTCTCCTACTGTAGCCTCCTCATCACAAATGTTAGGTGCCTCAAATTATCCTCTTTAGTCTTGCTAAAGATTAGTATATCATCCAGATACACAACCACAAAATTGCCAATGAAATATTTCAGTATCTCATTCATCAGCCTCATAAAAGTACTCGGGGAATTGGTTAAGCCAAATGGCATAACAATCCACTCATACAAACCTTCATTTGTCTTAAAGGTTGTTTTCCACTCATCACCTTCCCTCATTCTAATATGGTGATATCCACTTTTCAAATTTATTTTAGAAAATAAATTTGCTCCAATTAAACAATCCATTAAATTATCCATTTTTTGGTAAAGGAAATTGTTACACGTCAAAATTGCTTAGATAGATAAGTGTCGCATTGTCCCTATCAATCGTCGTAAGTGTCACATCTTCCCTACAACTTTCGCAAGTGTCGCAAGCTGATCACTAGTGTCACAAACGATGTTCAGACATAATGCCATGATAACGACACTAAGGAGGCACTTATGACATCTCACATGACTGATTTGAAGGAGGAGAACTGGTTTACTGGGATCAAATGACTCTTGACACCTAGAAGGAGCCCTAAAACAAAGGTTTGGATGGGGAACACTCCTCTACTTCAGCTGCAGAAGTGCTGGCGCTCCCCTATGATGCTTTAGAGAGCGTTATAACGCTGCCCAGACCCTTTTGGAGGAGCGTTGCTCATCTTAAGAGCGCTGGCGCTTCCCCAAGGCTTTCCAAGGAGCGCTACAATGCTCTCAGACCCCTTCTGAAGGAGCGCTCCCTAATCTGGGTCAGTTGTTAGCCCATTGAAAAGAATAAGGGGAGGAACATTCGAGATTAGGAGGCAGTTGTGCTCAAATTCTTGTTTTCATCAACAGATCCCTGATCTATGGAGAAGGTTCCCAACTGGTTCTAAACATAACTCAAGAGGTTAGGCTCCTCCCAACCTATATAAACAGGCTCTATGATGGTGGAAAGGGTGAAGAATTGAACATATGAAACATATGATCTTGGAGGAAACTTACAGTCAGCCAAAGGAGAGTGATCATTGAAGCTGTTGTTATCCAGGTTCTGGATCTTTCAGGCAAGGGTTAGACGAAGAGGACTTGACAAAGCTGTCGCATTCGCATCTACGATTGTAAGTACTGCTGTCGTTATTCTCATTAATATGACATGCTTGGTCTGTTTCTTTCTAGTTTGTGTTTGATGTTACATAAACTTATCATTTAGTGGTAGATATACTTTCAAGCTAATATCAAAAGAGTAGGAAGTGGTTGTATCTTATTTTGCCCGCAGAACTCAGCGAGGAGAAAAGGATTGGAGCACAACTAGAAGCGTGTAGGGACAAACGTCGATAACAGGTACTTCTATCATCCTTCCTTCTCATGTGTTAGTTTATATAGATTTGAAAGAAATTCAGTGTCCACGTTAAGAATTTTTCTGTCTAGGGTTAAGGTCAAGCCTTAGAGGTGATCTACCTGTCCGCAGGGAGATTTTCCTACAACAGAAACTGGCGACTCCGCTGGGGAGATAGCCTCAATTCAAAACCTCTGGTTTGGATTTTTCTCCTCATTGAACTTGTTTTGTCCCTTGATTGTTTCAGACCTGGTTCACCCCTCTTTGATTAGTTTCATGAGCTGATTGGCTTCTTATCCCATCATACTCAGCATACTTGTCAAGTTTGAACTTCAATTTTTGAAATTTCTTGACATTTATGGAACTTTTAGACCCTGGCGCCCCTGTCCTAGTGTTAACAGAGCGCCAACGCATCCTGAAGGCTTTGCACAGAGCGCTATAATGCTCCTTGCCCTTGGCAACAGAGTGCCAGCCTCTTTTTGCCCAGAAACATTCCAAAATTGCATTTTTTTGGATTTTTGCCTCTATGTTCCTCTGTTGAGTGATCTTGAGAGTCAATTTTTCTTCCTTTTTAGCCTTGATATCTGTCCTTTTGAAGGATAGACACCTTGTTGATTGGATCTTGCAGCCTTCTTCACTATTTTCATTAAGTTTTTCCTGTTGAGTGAAATTTGAAACTTATGCATTGTTCTTCTCTCCTCATCAGTTGAGTAAAAACCTTGGTGAAGGTCATCAAAGGCCTACAGACCTTTTCATATTGATTTGAGTCAAGGTCATTGTTCTTCAATTTTTGCTTGTTGGGTGTAAAATTTTTGTTTTCTCTTTGATTTTTTCCTTTCTTTCACTTTTTCGTTTTGATTGCTACGAAGGGTGTATTGTTTGTGTGACTTTTTGCTTATGCTAGTTTGGTTTTCATCCATACCAAGAAGATAATTAGCAAAGATAAGCATTGTGATTGTATTGATCATCATCCATATGCAAACAATAAAGATATCTTAGTGATTGATTGAGCATATTAGAAGGCATTTGAAAAGTTTTTTTCATTACATCATGATTTGATTGAGAAAAGAATTGTTTGAGGACACTCCATATTTCATGCTTGTTAGTGAAAGAACTCTCTCTCTCCCTTAGCTAGATGTTCATCGAAAGGAAATGATTGCTTATCATGCTTGATGCACTCTTTGGGTCAAAGTCTTAATTCCATTTGTTTCACTTCCATGCACCCCTTTGCGTAAAGAATAGCCACTAAAATCAACGTTAATTAAAAATCATCTAGAATTTTTCTTTGCTAGGATCCTCCACCAACAGTAGAATAGGTGTAGCACTTTGGATTAGGCCGTGAGCATAACTCTCCAAAGTTTCTAAAAAAAAAATTAGCATCCTGAGTTAGGGATAGTAAATCCAGTTATCGTATAAGTCTGCCTGGGATCCCCCTCTCACATAGGGGTTATGCACGAGGTTGCATTCGGGTAAGCTACGGGGACTAACCCTCTGTGGTTTAACTATTTATGGTGGTCCGATCATATTATGGGGGTCACTTTGAAGTAAATCCACAATTACTGCATGGAAGATTCTTAGTTGATTTCAGGCTTGATACCCTGCCCGTACGTTCGGATCGAACTGTCGACTGTTCCCGCACAGGGGCTGACTGCGAATTGGTAACCTTAGTGGCCATAATATTTAGGTTCTTACACAAGGTGACAGTGATGGGAAGTCTCACTGTACCTGGAACAGACATTGGTCAAACTCACTCGGGCTCCTTGGAGGGTAAATCCATAATTACTGCGTGGAAGCTTGCACCAAGGCGTAAGTCCATTAAGCAGGTCACCATTGTAACTGTTCCACCCTATCCCCACCCCTTCTAGACTTGATCACGCGACGTTGGATTTCATCACCAACTAGTACGGTCATCAAAAGAAGGTCCTGTTTGCTTGGTTGTGATTCTCAAATTTTTTTAGCGTGTGCTGTTTCTTTTCGCTAGTTGGCCATAGATTTCTTTCGTCGACTCTTGTCCACCAACATCGACCCTCCACGACGCTCGCGGAGGCTACAAGGAATTCCTCCAGAAAATATGGAAGGAGACACCCCTTTACCCACTCATTCTACAGAGCAATCTTCTCAACAGAGCGAGGTTCAAAACACCACAATTGCCCAGGAAGAAGTTCCCATCCCTTTGGAGAATTTTAGAATTGTATCGGAATCCCCGGAAGCTTATCGCATTCCGGAGGGATACAAATGACAGATCCTCCACATAAATTCCACTAGAGAATTTGTTGTCATAAACCCTTCTAACATTCTGGCCGGGACTCCTCAGAACCCTTTACCCGATGACCCTTTTTGGACTGCGGACATTGTTCGGAGTCCACCACACTTGGTGCAAGATCATTATGGAACAGGAGAAGGTGCCGACGCATCTTCCTCCTATACAGTACCCCCAAATCACTTCACCGGCGCTACCACTTTTATAGCCACACCAACCGTTGGTCCGAACATACCACCCGTTGGCCCGAACGTACCATTCGTTGGCCCGAGACCTACTATTCCCCTCCATACGGCCCATTCAACAATGGCCCCACACATTTCGACCATCCCTGCTAGTAATGCAATAGTTAATCAAGCCTCGATTGGCACACCTAATCTCCCTTTTGGATTTAGGGAACTGAATGCATCCGCTATCACCACTGCCCAAACCAATACTCAAATGGTACCGGGAAGTTCCATACCTATCCAACAACCCGGAGGGACTGTCCTTGGTGGTCCTAACCCAATCGGCAATACTGGTCAATCTTTTACATCTGGCCCTCAAATCCCGGGAACTCTACCTCCAGCTGGGGGGCATCCCCCCACCGAAGGGAAAATTCCATTCAGGGGGCACCCTCATGCTGGGGGGAAACCTCAAGTCAGATTCCCCCATCAACCACAAGGAAAAAATGTGTCTATCGCACCCAATCCATGGAGCATCCCTTTTCAAGGAAATCTGCATGCCTCCACAGGACAAAATGTGCCCACCGCACCTAACCCGTGGAGCGTCCCCTTTCAAGGAAACCCACATGCCTCCACGGGGAAAAATGTTCAGACTTCGCAACAACCTCCTCATGGAAAAATACCCAACCCAACATATAATCCACAAAACCCATCCGGTTATCCTCCGCTCACAAACACTTCTCAAAACATCTCAAATCCTATGTACCTTGGTCAAAACCAACCTCACATGAGAGGGCCCATGAGTTATAATTATCCACATATCCCAGTATTGGGCCCCACTGGTGTACCTTTGCCACACCAGCATTACCCACAGGTTAACCGACAACTACCCTATATAGCCACCCTGGACCTTCCAGATTTGTCTCGGTTAACGAATGATCCCATTCATCATTCTACGATTTGGCCAGCCATTCCAGCAAAACTGCCCTCTGATATCCCAAAATTCGATGAAAAGTCAGGAGAAGACCCGAACAACCATGTAATGACCTTCCATTTGTGGTGTTCATCAAACTCCCTCATGGACAACTCGATTCATTTGCGTCTTTTTCAACGAACACTTACGGGTTCTGCCATGAAATGGTATATTGAATTACCACGCGCATCCTTTCACGATTTCAACTCCCTCGCCATGTCCTTCCTCACACATTTCCAACTTCCCATCCGATACGAGATGGGTACTGAACTATTAACCTCTCTTCGTCAGACAACTTCCATACACATATCCGATCATATCCATGAATGGAGAAGATGACGAAGGATAATTAAAGTGGTCATCCCCGACCAATTATTAGCAGAATGGTTCACGAAATCATTATTACCCCAGATAGCTCGTGATGTTTCCATGGGCGGTGTGGTCACCGAGGAATAAG
>JASDQU010105652.1:34074-51288 GCA_032191745.1 Picea mariana
TATCTCACTCTATCCCTCCCTCTCCCCCTCACTCTCTCGATTTGTCCCTCACTCCATCCCTCCCTCTCTACCCAAAATCCCCCCTCTCTCTCCTCCCCACTCCCCTCCCTTATCTCCCTCCCTACCTCCACTAATATCTCTCCCTATCTCTCTCTCTCTCTCTTGTATAAAATAAATGAAAAAACATCAAGTACTAAGTTCTATCATACACTTAGAAAACTAGAGATATCTACCTTAAATGAACTCAGATATCAGTTAGAAAATACCATAAGTAGAAATGCACATTGCTAATAAATTTTGCAGTGGAATAAAAATAATGAACAATAATCACTCAACCATGAAACACACAAAAATTTAGACAATGTCAGGGAAAACCCCAATGTGGGGAAACCCAATGAGAGATAGATATTTTATTAGCTTTAGGAAAGTTGTATCACCATAAAATAACAAAACCCAGTAGAAGAAACCCACTTACATCCAAAAAATTGCCCCTCCAAATGTTGTCTAGAAAAATGTTCTCAATGAACTGTACGGGCTTTATGGCTTAGTTGTACCAGCACACAAAAAAACATGCCAAAACTCTATTATATAGACAAAAACACAAACAATCCCACAATAGTAAGAAAAATAGTAGCATATTCCTCAATTTGTGTGCAACAAGATTGTCTCTCACACATTGCCCCTTTCCTCTACTGTATAGAATATATAGACTATACAGATCCATACAATATGGCCTCCAAAACAATAAAAAATTCCAACACATTTACACAACAAATTGCCTTTGGATTTATGCCCTCTTTTTTCATGGGAAATGTTCCCATATTCTTCCCTTCCTCTTCAATCTCTCTCTCTCTCTCTCTCTCTCAATATTTTCTCTTGTGTCTTGCACACTACCCTAGGTATTCTCTTATAATCTGAAAGTGACCCTTCACCTTCTCCAACTCAAAATCTAATGGACAAGATCTAATCTTTCCTTTACAAGATCAAGGGACGTAATTCATTCCCTCGAAAATAAATCACATTAAAATATTAAAGTACATTTTCAATTTATAACATAAGTGCACTTTATGAGATAAAGTCACTTTAATATTAGAAGTTACACTTTATTAAAAATACACTTACATAAAAGAACCACTTTATCACAACTTTATAAAAACCCATTACAAAGTCAAGTGTCTAATAGTCCAGGTACAAGGTTACTTCCACATACAAGACAAACATGAAGAGTACCTCCTGAGATAAAAATCTAACATTACCTCTTAGTGAGGGATGTACTCATTGTCATCATCATCATCTAGTCCCATCACATTGTTCTCAGTAGGAGCTCCCTCTGAACCTGGAAACCTGGAGCCATCCTCAACAACTACACATAACTTTAACTAGAAGACATCTTCCTGACAGCTATTCCAAACCTTGAGATCTTAGGAGAATCCACTCCACCTTGAGCATCGGTTTGATCACACCAGTTGAGCCTCCTGTCAATGCTTAGAAGATACTCCCTCTCTTCTCTTGGAATGCAAGGCTGAATCCTTGAGTCCACTGCTGTCTTAGGAGCCTCCTACTACTCATTCAATGTTGAATCATATCCTGAAGGTTGTCCTCGGAACATGTACAGCATGTGCACCCAATCACCAATTAGCTATGGTTCCACCAAATACACTCCCTCCCTGTATATAAATACATGTTCCCTCTTGAAAAATGTATAATATCCAACATCCTACAAGGATGAGACTGTGATGTAAGAGAATTGCTTTCAAAGTCAAAGAAGCAAGTGTGGAGGTAGGGATATGACATCTCATCATGACAAAATTTCAAATCAACACTTAACTCGGAAACAGAATGAGTTGTTGAGATATTTTGGGAACAAATTTTTTTAATATATCTTGTTTGTAAAGTCTTATACGACTGTAAGGAGTTGCAGATAGAGAGTGCAATCCCTTATCTGTTAATAACTGATAGTTATTGTAATAAAAAAAAGTAGGTAACTGCTAGAAGCTAATAGGGTAAATTTTGGACAAGGTGGGGAAGAGTTGGAGGAGCCACTCCCTAGATAGTTTTATTTTTGTGTTGTATTAGGAGAGAACACAAAGTATAAGAGAGTAGCAAAGTAGATAGGAAGAAAGATGTAGTAAAGAACTGTAATACTATGTAACTTATCTCATGAATGAATAGAACAAACATAATTGTTCCATTCATTGGAAAGTTTTCATTATGATGTGTGATTGAGTGAATGATATATTTTGTATGTGTTTTAGGTCATTTTGTTTATGTGTGATTGTCTAGGGTTGATCATATGAATTTCTGATGAACTGGATAAGTTTCAATCGTCTCTCTTCTCAGAACTTATATGCAAGGAGTGCATATCGTATGCAAGGAGTGCGTCGAAAGAGTCTTGAATTGACTCAGAGAAGTTCAGAAGCAATGATGGGAACTTATACCAAGTGCAAGGAGTGCACAGAGTCAAGGAGAAACTGAGTGTTGAAGAACCAGAATAAAGAAGTGCAAGGAGTGTGGGAATCTAGAGAGTGCGTGGGAGATCATAATCCTCAAGGGGATCAAGCTCAGAAGAGATAGCGGGGATAAATATTCAAAGGGAGTGAGGCTCTGAAGATTTCATGAGTTATCGGTCCATATCCATCCAAGAGAGAGAGAGATTGTTCCATATTGCTGGATCTGGGCAAAGTGTGTGATATTTAAGTCTCTTGGTGTGCATAGGAGAGAAGACTGTCGAAGTGCCAAAGTCCTGAATTGATTAGGGACCGTTTATCATCAAGAGGGATAGGTGGTGCAAGATCTACAACTTCGAAGTGGAAGGACTTCGGAGATTTCGTAGACAACGAGGAGGTGAAATTGCTGAAGAGACAAAGTAGATCCTGATCATTGGTTGCCAAGAGGTATGTGTCAACATATCAAAGAATTCAGGTGAAAACACTAAGAAGTTAAGTGGACAGGAGTTGAAACTCCTGAGGCCCGAAAATCCAAAGTGATTCACAGTCGTCGATCTATGGAAGACACGCATTGACAGAATGTTGAATTCAGGTGAAACACTCCAGGGAAAAGAGAGTGTGCAAGAGTTAAAACTCTCAAAGCCTGAATAGCGAAGTGAATCATAGCCATCTGATTTAGGAGGACACAGAACATAAATCCATTGTCTTTGGGTGAAAGAACATCTTGGAGGAACGAGTGCCTAGAAGTTTGAAACTGTCGAAACCTAAAGATTCAAAGCTAATCTTATTTGTTGATCTTTGGGAGACACCTGTCGATAGATCGTGAATTCTAGGGGAAAGTGAAGGTAGGAGTTTTAAACTCCCAAATCCCAAATTTCCAAAACAAATTGCTACTGTTGATTTGAAAGGCATATGTGTCAACAGATCATGGAATTATGGGAGAGAGTGCTCCAGAGAGAAGGAAGGAAAGGAGGTAAATCAAAAATCACACTTAATTACGGGGACAAAAGGTGATTAGACTTTAAAAATATGAGAGAGGGATGCAATCAAAACCATGGTATTGCAAAAGGGACACATGGAGATTGGTAGTGAATTGCAGGGAGAAAATCAGTTGTCGTATCAAACCAATATTGGCCACACCTGCAATCATGTGTTTATGTGAGGTTATAGCCCGAGGTCACATCCAGGGAGGGGCTAATGGAAAAGGGGCTAGCACATAAAACTTGATATTTCAACGGTGCAAAGGGAGAGGTTGCAGGTGTCATAGAACTTGCACCAAAAGGATGAAAGGGAATGTGTTTAATCACAAAGTGAAACCATCAAGGTTTCAGAGAGTCGATTTGGCTCAAAGAATCAAAGATCCTTGATCGAGAGTTCACGTAGGTCGAAGGAGATTCGGGGGGTTTCCTAAAGTGGTATCAGAGCTATTGAAGTTTTTTGCAGACAACAAACAAATGAGAAAGGAGATAAATTAATATCATCAGTAGTATCAAGATTTGATTATGTTTATAGACATCAAAATGTGAGGCAATGGAATCATGCTACCCAGAATATGGAGAGTGAATCCATAAATGGATGAAGAAATGAGGTGACTCAAAATGAGGCTAGATGCCATGGAAACAACACAGAGGAGAGAACCAGACACTGGGGATAACATTGAAGATGAAAGTGAAGAGATAGAGGTCGAAGAAAATGTAGCCAAGGATGTTGCAAAATACCACATATTGAAAGTTATTTTGAGAATAGGAGCCAGAGAAAAAATAAAGGTACCAATGTATGAAGGCAATTTATAAGTTTAAGAATTGTTGGACTAGGTACGTGCTATGGACAAGTACTTTGATTATGAGGATATCAAAGAAGAGAATATGGTGAAGCATGCAGTGACAAGGCCGAAGGGTCACATAACACTATGGTGGGATGTGTTATAGCCCTATAATTTATAGGATCAACTGGTAATAAAGATTTATTGCTTTAAGTGTGTTTGATTTGCAAATAATTTTCCATTATGTAAATGATTTGAAAATAAAGAGAAAAGAAAGAGAAAAGAAAAAGAAAGAAAAAGAAAGAAAAGAGGGCATAAAATAAATTGAATAAATCCCCATGTAATAGCAATGACTTGGTCCATATAGTTTAAACATGGCCAATTCCTTTAAATTGATGTTGATAGGATTAGTGAATGAGCTTGGCTAAAATGTTTAATCTTAGCCAACTAGATAGGTTAGCTAGTGAAATAAATTTGATCAAACAGCCTAATCTTGGTCAAATAACCTTAGGATAGAGTAATTTCTTAGTCCAATAGTTTAAGCTCAGCTAAATGTCATAGGTGAGTAGGTTATAGAATAGGTTAATTAGTTTTGTTTCAATAAAACATGCATGATGATCGATGTATTTTCATATCTTTGATTTTTGGGAGTGTGTTGCCTAACCCCCATGGTGACAAAAAGCAGGGAAAGCTGAGCGGAACCCACAAAAATCACTAAGCCTAAGTTTCCACTGCATATATGATTTCACACTTACTGATTAAAAAGTTCACATAGATATACGACTGAGGTATTGGTGCCTAGATCTACAGTCGAGAAGAAGTTTTGAACCCCCCCGACCATTCTGCCTTTAACGGTGGGGGGGGGGTGGGTCTAGAATGGGAATTAGCAAGTGCGCACAGATCTATGGTTATCCTAAAGGCATGTATATGGATGGTCTACAAGATATTCCAGACCCCCCTGACCATTTTTCTTTTAACGGTGGGGGGGGTCCGGAATGGAGTGGTTTTTCCTGGTGGGCCACATCCCAATGTGTCGCTAGTCTATTGCATCACATCTCTTCCCTTCTAACATACTACCACCACCTCATCTTGTCACATCTCAATATCCTCTCTGCCTTTCTTATCCATTCACCCATTATAGGTCATGTCTCCTTCTTCATTCCCCCAATCATCATCCTCCATGTCATTCAGGTACACACGTCATGCATCCTTCTCCTGCCTCCTCACGTTCTTAAGGATTCATTGAAAAATTATTACAGGCCACACACCCGTTAGCCTGATGACCTATCACCCACGCCCAACAGATACCCGTTCAGTCAAAATTAACCCCTGTCACGCCATTGATGCACTTTTCACCTTGTCCACACACCAGACAATTTCTTCCCCTTATCTGATCCAGCCATCCATGCAGCCATAGCCATTACCTGCTAAAATTTTTGTTTGAATTGTAGGTACCTTTCACAGTGATGGCGCCAAAGTCCAAAAAAGAAGAAGCTGAGGAAAATCCTTTCCTCCCACCTCCTATCTATCTTGAAACGATCCCATTGGACAACAAGGATTATCTTATCTCATAGACGAAGTGAGAATTCAATTTCACAAATTTGCAGTCATGTTTTAAAGACACCTTCTTGGATCAGAGCGATGAAATTGGGATATGGGAGTCAAATCTTCCTCTATATCTCTTTCCCCAAGTCCATCATTTCCTTGAATTCACCGTCGAATGCCAGGCTCATTAACTCCCCAACCAGACAGTCGTAGTTTCATCATCATGAGAGACCATGTTCTTTATCATGCCAGAGGACATAGATCAGATAATGTAGATACCCAGGACCGAATCTGCCTCTCCTTAAACCTTGAAATCCTAATGGAGCTGTATTAGAACTTGTCCTTTCCTCAAAGGGCCCAGATCTTCAAGCTTTTTCTCCCACAGGATGCTCAACTCCCTAAGAAAAGCCCCCCGTATCATTCTTCCCTGTTCTCAGGAAGGGGGAACTAAGTTATTTCATTGTTTTTCTGCCTGCTTGGATAATTTTCAGATGAATGGGTAGATAAAACTATATTAGGTTTCTTGTCCATTTTTTCTGCTGAGGAACAGGCCACCACCCAGTTTGACTATGGTTTTTTCTTGGCAATAAAAATCCATGACCAGTTTTCAAAATTCACCACAGAGGGCATGTTCCGGTATTCCTCAATACTGGCGTACATGTTCATCTTTTTTCGAGTAGAAAGGTTTTCTTTCCTGATGTAGGAAATGGACAAGAATGGGAAACCACAAGAAGTAACCCAATGGACTTCACTTCTCAGAAGGAACTCCACGGAGTTCAGTTTTAAAAAGTTCATTGATATGTTTTATCATCCGATGGTGAGCATGCTCAGTGGGAGACTAGAGGCAAGGATAAATTAAAATATCCAAAGAATCTTACATTTCTCGGACCTTGCAAAGACAGGATATTGGTTCCTATATCAAGACCACACAGAAATCAGAGTGTATGTATGTGATTTGGCTCCATAAAAATTACCCAAATATCTACATGTTCAGATATTTGCACTAGAGTATATTCACCAGATGATAAATTCAGATGATATCCACTTTTAACTACAATGGTCGAGCTGCTGGAGAAGAGGCAAAAAATATATTAAAAGAAATGAAATTCAACACTAGTTTTATTTGGAAATATGATCCAAGTGGGATCATCGCAGAAATCAGATCCCAAAACAAAAGTGCTCAGTATGCTCGCACACTTAAACCGTAAATTGAGAAGTATGTAAGTCAGACACAGTGGGAAGAGAACACCTTGGGAGACACTGAACAACATTCTTTGATAGTAATGACTTCCCAGACTGTCACTCCACCAGTACCAAAGGAAAAAAGACTAAGGAATGAAATTTTTCTTTCGGTCACTGAAGTAACAGCTGAGGAGTTTCAGTTATAGAGTAAAAATCCTAAGACCATTCATATTGTTCCCATGTCTTTGGAAGAAGATATTCATCCTGCCAAAGGGTTTAAAGGAGGAGATACACCAATTCCTTTAGTCAATTGTCAAACAATGTCTACTTCTGCTTCAAAGAAGCAAACTGATATAACTATGGCCACCCAATTTCCACAGGGATACACAAAGATGACCATCTTTGAAAAATATGATATTATTAAGAAGAGAAACCAGACACTAACCAATAGCACTTATGCTCAGTTATGGAAGTAGTCATCCACTTCCCAACACAGACTGTTATGAGATTTCGATACGAAAAAAGGAAGAATGCATCTTGCATTTTTGCAAGCACAGGTACCTCAACCCAAAAAATTTAGTGAGTAAAAAAGGTCAACCCTTGTGTTTGATACAAAACAAGCTCATCTAGCTAACTAGATGGATCTACATAGACAAACTGGTGAAACTGTTTTCTCCACTTTGGCCCATGCTTCCTCTACAACTGCAAAATTACAAGTAGCTCTAAACAATGTTTAGACCTAGTTGAAACTGGAAAAAATATCCTCTTTTGCAAAGGATAAGAGGATAAAATCCCTAGAGGAATTGGTATTCAATATCGGGTATGATCCCTCGAATGTGAAAGGAAGAGAGGAGTTTTTAAAGAAGAAGAACGTTGATATATCATCTTTAAGAAAACAACTAAAATTTCCACCCACAGAGGATGCACAAGCTATGGAGATCGCTGAGACATAAGGAGAAAATGATGAAATGATCAAGTTGATCATAGAGTAGAATGCACAGCTAAAATAAATGGAAGCAGAGTTGGAAAGGTTGGTAAAGGAGAAGGAACAATAAACACCGATGGAAATCATTCCATTGAGTGCAGTTCCACTCACCGGAGTCAGCACAACTACTGTAGCAACAACCACCACAACAGAAATTCCCTCAGCCACCCCATTGTCAACTCTAGAAAAGTCAACGGAGCTTGCAAAATCCATGGAGGAGATGAACTTACAAGAAACAAAGATCAACAGACTGAAAAGGGAGGTTGAGAGTCTTCAAGAGATGAAGACTTATTACTAGACAAGCTTCCACACTGAGAAGAAAACATCAGATAAGATCAAACAGGAATTGCAGCAACTCCAAAAGAAAACAGTGGAAGGCAAGACACTTGCTGAGGCCAAAGAAAATATTTGGATGGATATCTCCAAATCCAGGAATGAAATATGGCCTATGGTATAGATCATGTTTGAGCAGAATGAGCTAGTGATAAGAATCGGGTAGGTTATTGAAAAAACTAAAGGAGAGTTGGAAGAAATGCCCTCTGAAGCCAATGAAATAATTAAATTCCTGAACTCAAAAAACAGAGAAGAACTGGAAGACTTGAAGATTGAAGACATGACATAAACCATTCTCGAAGTCAAGAGGGCTCTGACCAAAAAAGGATTGATGTTGCAATTGGAAGAAAAAATCCAGAACATGGACATTGGAGTTCAAATTTTTTTTGGTAAGATCGAGGATCTGCAAAAAAAATGTCTTCCTGGTCTAATGGTTCTTAATGACAAGTTGATGACCCTTCTAGACTACAAGAAAAAAATAGCTACAATGGCCAAGGATAGTTCCAAGTTCTCATGGATACAAGGCACTATAACGGGAAAAGCATTCCTACAGACTTTGCAGCCAGACATCAGTATACAGCATGATATCAAATATATATTAATCATCAAACCAACTTTTTCCAAATAAACAAAAGTAGATGAAGTATACCGTAGACTACTCAAATTCACCATTCCCAATCAGCTAAGATGGGAAGAACTGGGTAATTTGATCGAGTAGCAAATGAGGTGTACAAGTTGAGTCGGTAGACAGAACAGTCCAAGTCACTTCGGTGACTCACCAACGACCTTCCCCAGATTCAGCATGAAGAATTCGACAGATCATTAGCAGTTACCTAGATTTTTGTATTCTGTTATTTAGTTAGTTAGTTTCAGTCCTCGCCACATCCTGATCATCAATGACATGGTCATTTGTAATTTTGATTATAAATACTTTAAACTTTGAAGTACTGGGGGTTGATCTTTATGCTCTATAAGTTGTAAGCACTATAACTTTATCAAGAGATCTTCCAGTAATACAAAGAGATGTTTCATAGGATTCCTGTGTGTTATTTATTGGTGATGTTTACTCTTCTATGTTAAAAGTTTATCCCTCTGAGTTATCATATTGTTTTTTTAATCTGACTATTTAAAAGTAGCGAATGTTGCAAGATTTATCCGCATATACCCTGTTTCTGACTTTTGAATATCTAAATGTTTATATTTTGATGTTATAGTAAATAAACTCTTAATTGCTTCTTTGCTTTTTTTGATATCCTCATCTTTTTTTCTATCCATCACTTTATTGCTAAAGAACCCAGTAAATGAATTATATTTTCCTGTAAAAGAAATCTCTGAGTTCTTATGTTTGACCCCTATCTTTATAAGACAGACCCCATAGCCCAATGGAAGCATAAACCCCTTTTCAGCCATTTATATAAAGAAAAACAACACAATATTTTTCTATTTAACTAGCCTAATATCTTAAAACCAAAACATAGCTAAATCAAATAGAGAGATCCTTCTCTAGAACTGGAAGGGAGAGATCCTAGTTTCGAAGTGGTTGGATAAAGTTACCTCTAATAAGTTTCTTCTACCCTGAAAACCTCTAGGAATTTACAGAGCGATAACATAGTGGTGACTCCACTGGGGAACAAACAAATTTTCAATCCCATGATTTCTTTCCCCCAGAAAACCTTATTTCTGAACTAATCACAATATCTAAAAAGAAAAGAGATAATGTTCAGAGGTTGTTAAAGGTTTGTATATATTAGTTTAGGATTCATAAAATTTTAAAATTCTGGCTTCGAAAAGAGTTCACACCAGATCTCACCCAGACCCAGAACCTGCAATTGCAACAGATAATACCGAAAGATTACTCAGAAAGAAAAATACTGTAGAGATATCAAAGAGTAACAACCCACTTCTAAGGTCCCTTTCCATCCTAGAGAAGTTAGTCATTCTTCAAGGTCCCAAGTCTGCTATGTCCTCTCAACCAAGTCTTTTCAGGACAAAATTGATAGTTTTGTCAGTAAAACGGTCTTAGATCAAACCATCTTTCAGCCCAGGACCCCTGAAATACTCTCTCACAGAGCTAAAGCTAATCAATGTTTGCGCCCCGAGACTGAGAAGCTTGAAGACCTGGTTGTGAATCTTGGTCAAGCCTTAGACAAACTCCATCTTCAGCAGTCCATCGAACTTCCTATTTTAACCATTTCTGCAATTTCTATTAAACCTAATTCAGGTCACTCTATTCCTCCAAGCCCTTCATCTTCTATATCTTCAGTCACTACCTCTCTTGTCACACAGGTTGTGGTTCAGCCTCCTCCACCAATCATGGTAGCAAGATATGATCCATTGGTGTTGGTTTCTCCTTTACATGACATGCCTCAATATTATCAAACCAGACTCCCTCAGTTTGATAGTACTGGTCCCCTGAATGCACAACAACATGTTGAGAAAATGAATGAATATTTGACCTGCAGGAAGTAGACGAAGCTGGTGTGAAAATGAGATTATTCACACAAAGTCTTAATGGAGAAGTTAAAAAGTGGTTCAAAACCTTACATGCTACTACCATAACTGACATTCTTGTCTTTCATTGAGCTTTCCTTGACAGGTAGGAAATAAAGAAAAATCCTCTCTAGATTCTATCAGAATATGAGAACATCAGATGAAATCCAGGAGAGATAGTGTAGGATTACTGCACTCATTTCAACAATCTATACAATGCAATCCCCGCTGCCATCAAACCACCACAAGGTTTGGCTTTATTAAAATTACCTGATGTTTTTGACGTTGACATGTCATATCAGTTGAGGGAAAGAAATGCAACAACTCTGGAAGACATGAAAATAAGTTTCGTTAGTGTGGAAGCAAATCATTTGGCTAGAAGGGCCAGACAGAGAATAGAAAAGAGGGTCACCATCAAAGAAGAACCTTCTACTTCCTCATCTGATGCCAAATTAGATTCTCTCGCCAGAGCTATGGAGAAAATGATGGAGAGACTCACCATAACTAATATAATCCCACCTAGGGAGAACCAAGTTGTCCCTCAGATCAGAAACCCAAAATTCAGAAGAAATCCACCTCAAATTAGGAAGAGAGATCCTAGAGATCAAAGGGAACAAAGAGGACCTGATCAACAGATTAGACCACCTCTCTAGGATAATTATGCTTATGATGGGGAGGAAGTAATTGAGGAGTTTGATGACACTCATATAAACCTAATGGGTGATCATGATCATGATCTTGGACTCATTTTTCTCACCCAGGAAGAGCAAAAAATATTTCTCCTTTCACAAACAGATGTAAATGAAGATGCTGAGAAACCAGAACATCAAGCCTTTGAGAATTCTATAATGGAGGTTCACAGGAAGTATAACTTGAGGAGCAAGAAGGAAAATGAGAACTCTCTGAATAAGGCTTCCAAAAACAAGAAAACCTCAGAAAACCCTCCCAAGAAATTCCCTGGGCGAAATAATGTTGAATCTCTTGCGCAAAAAACTCCAGAAATTCTTAAAAGAGCAAGTCAGACCGAAGATCCATCAATCATTCAAGCAAGTGCACCTAGCCACATATCTTCTCTCGATAAATCAGAAGTACAAACCTTAAACAAAACCACTGCTCCTTTCAGCCTTGAAGGGGGACTAGCTAATCTAAAGATTCCCATTCCCCTCTCCGAGTTGATGAAAAAGAACGCTTACAGGTCTCAGGTGATAAAATATTTGAGCACCAAACCCGAGATAGGTACCAATAATTTGAATGTTGTATCTTTACATCACTCTAACATAGTAAACCTTGTCGATGATCAACCTAAGCTTCTGTTTGGTCCTGAAGTTGATGGTCAAACTGATAATGGTGTTGTTGCCCCTTTTTACATCAGCCTAAACATCCACGATTTGATATTACAAAACACTATGATGTATTTTGGTGCCTCCCACAACCTAATGCCCAAAGCTATGATGGAAAATTTGGGACTCGAGGTCACAAGACCCTACAAAGATTTTCATTCTTTCGAATCTAGCAAAGTCAAATGTATAGGCCTGATTAAAGACTTATGCATCACCTTGGCTCAAATCCCAGCGAAAACTATGGTGATGGATATTGTCGTTGTAGATATTCCCCCGAAGTATGGTATGTTGATATCAAGGTCTTGGGGAGCTAAATTAAGAGGAACCCTATAGTTAGATATGTTTTATGCCACCATTCTAGTTTTTGGACAATAGAGAAGACTGTACAGGGAACACTGATGAAGTATATGGTTAGCAGCCAGGAAAATCCACACAATTACCCACTATACTCTGCACACTCTGATATGGACTCTTTTATTCTATACAACGATGGTGACTTTGAAGAACAAATCGCACAACTGGAAGATGATACACCTAATATGAAGGATGATAAAGCAGTTGTCGAAGTAAGAAATCCCATGATTGAAGAGAATGAGGAGTTGCCAATGGATTTCTAGAGAATGGACTTTGATGGTGTTGTGAGTAAAGAAGGAGCTGGAGCCAGAGTTTGGTTGTATGACCATAGGTAAAAGTAATATGAGAATCATTCCTTTAAACTGAACTTACAATGTACTAACAACATAGCCTAGTACGAGGCTTTGATGCTCGGCCTGAAATTATTGAAAAAAGTTGGTGCCAAGCAGATAATGGTAAAGGGTGATTCTGAATTGATTATCAAGAAAATAAAAGGTGAGTATACAGAAAAGCATCCCAGACTTAGATCCTATAGGAATTTCGTTTTATATGCTCTTTAATGCTTTATTGAGATTGACTTGCAGGTAATGCCTAGGGGACAAAATATACTTGCAGATGGGCTGGCTACATTGGTAGCTTCCTGTAAAATTCCTTTTCATCCCACTCACAAGTACACAGTGGAGGTGAGATGCAGACCAACCATTCCTGACAACATCAGATATTGGTAGGTATTTGGAAATGATGATCAGATCAAAGAGTTTCTACAATGTAGGAATGATTTCGAATGTACAAACATAGATTTAGAAAATGACGATGAATTTGTAAATAAAGTTGTTTTTTAGAATGGTAGTGTAAATAAAATAGATGCTGAAGAATTCAATGAAAATGATGTATATTCTAATATTCTGTAGTTCAAAAATAGTGTTCTACCTAGAGGTTTAGTTCCATTGGAAGACTTGTTTTATTTTAATGATGTTGCCAAAAAACCAAAAATTGAAGCCAGTGGTAAGGAGGTTGAAGAATGTAACATAGGGACAGAAGAGAAACCCAAGATGATAAAATTTTCCAAATCTTTACCCCCCGAGAAGAAACTCAAGTACATTGAATTGTTTAAGGAATATATAGACGTGTTTGCCTGGGGTTATGAAGATTTGAAATCTTACGACACAAGAATCATACAACACAGGATCCCAATAAAAGAACACAAACCCTTTAGACAGAAACTTAGGAGAATCAATCCTAAGTTACTACCCCTGATAGAGAAATAGATTAAGAAGATGTACAATGTGAAATTCATAGTTCCTTTAAGGTTTTCCAAATGGGTTTCAAACCTGGTTCCTACCAGAAAGAAAACTGGTGAAATCAGGCTATGCATTGATTTCTAAAACTTGAACAAGGTCTCTCTAAAAGACAATTACCCTTTACTTAAAATGGACCACATCCTACAGAAGGTAGTTGGTTCTAGCAAAATTTCTCTACTGGACGGGTTCTCAGGCTATAACTAGGTTCTTGTTCACCCAGATGATCAGGAGAAAACAAATTTTACCATGCCCTGGGGAACCTTCATGTATGTGAAGATGCCTTTCAGTTTGATGAACACTGGTGCCACTTTCCAAAGAGAAATGGACATTGATTTTGTGTATGAGCTTGATAGATTTATAGTCGTTTATCTGGACGATGTGACAGTTTACTCTCAATCCGACGATGAACATTTAAATCATCTCAGATGAGTGTTTGAGAAGTGCGGGAAATTTGGGATATCTCTTAATCCCAAGAAAAGCCTCTTCGGGTTAGAGGAAGGTAAGATGTTGGGGCACATAATCTCTAAGGATGGAGTTAAAATAGATCCCAGTAGAATAGAGGCCATTCAGAAACTGGAACACCTAAGGAACATCAAGGAGTTACAATCCTTCATTGACAAAATAAACTTCCTCAGAAGATTCATACCCAACCTAGCTGAGCTTCTCAAGAACATCACAAACATGTTGAAAAAAGACACAAAAATAAAATGGAACATAGAATCCAAGCAGTCATTTGAACAGGTTAAGCATGCACTTACACAAGATCTAGTCTTGATCAATCCTAATTTCACCAAAGACTTTTACGTTTTCTCTTTTGCATCTAAACACACCATTGCAGCAGTGCTACTGCAGAAAAACAATGAGGGGTATGAACAACCCATAGCCTTTTTCAGCAAATCCTTAAGAGATTTTGCATTGAATTACAAAATAATGGAGAAGCAAGCTTTTTCTCTAGTAAAAGCCATAAAGGACTTTAGATTTTACATACTCCATTCTCACACAATTGCTTATGTTTCGAATGCAATGGTAAAATATATTTTAAATCAGGATAATCCAGACAACAAAAGAGGAAAATGGATTGTTGTCATTCTAGAATATGATATAGAGATTAGGCCTACTAAACTAATCAAAGGTTAGGGTCTAGAAAAATTAATGGTTGAATCTAATTTCCATGCTTTATATATTAATTTCTTGGTTGCAGTTGATGAGTAGGGAGAGCAGGCGACTCCAAATGTGACAAAGTTATTCCTAAACTCTCCATGGTACGCAGACCTAATATTTGTCCTGCATAATTTACAAGCTCCCCGTGGTCTGACTAAAACTAAAGCTAGGTTTTTGAAGTTGAAAGCATTGAAATTTTTTATTCTAGAAGGTAATATTTACTGGAAAGATCCTAGAGGTATTTTGTTAAATTGCCTTTTGAAAGACAAAGCTGACAAGATGTTGCAAGATTCGATGCAGGAAACTGTGGTGGTCATATGCGTTGGAAGACTACATCCAATAAGATCCTCAGAGTTGGGTTTTAATGGCCTACATTGTTTTTTGATGTACATTAGAGAGTCACTTCATGCCACAAATATCAAGTGTTTGAAGGTAAGAAGAAGCTCCTACCTTTACCACTGAAACCCATCTCAGTTGAAGCTCCTTTCCAGCAATGGGGTTTGGACTTCATCAGAGAGATACACCCTCCTTCTTTGGGCCAACACAAATGGATTCTCACTACCACAGACTATTTCACAAAATGGATTGAAGTGGTACCAAGCAGGAAAGCTAATGACTCTGTCATCATTAAATTCTTGGAAAATAATATTTTGTCTAGTTTTGGATGTCCCATAAAAATCATAACTGACAATGCAGCTACCTTTCGATCCAAAAATCTCATAGATGTTTGTAGCCAGTATCACATCACCTTGGGACACTCCATAAATTATTTCCCTTAGGGAAATGGGCTGGAAGAGTTCTCCAACAAAACCCTGGTGAACATCATTAAGAAAACGCTAGAAGAAAACAAGAAGTCCTGGCATAACAAGATGGTTTTTTCACTTTGGGCTGACAGGCTGACCACTAAGAGGTCAATTGGTATGTCTCCATACCAGTTGGTCTATGGAACTAAAGAAGTGTTCCCTACCTCTTTGGGGGTTCCTATCATGAAACTATTACATGAGATGCATGTTCAGCCGAATGAATCCAAAAGAATAATAAATCAGATGATACATTTGTAGTAGTCTAGAGAAGAAGTATACAACAAAACTCAGGTCATTCAGGAAAACATAAAAAAGATATTTGAAAAAAGAACTAAAGAATATGATTTTGAGTTAGGTTATTTGGTTCTAAGGTGGGATGCTAGGAATGAGAATAAGGGAAAACATGGCAAGTTCGACAGCCTATGGACAGGTCCCTACATGATTCATGCATTCATAGGAAATGAAACTTTTTTACTTAACAACAATGATGGGACAAACTTTCCAGGTGGACTTGTGAATGGTAGGATGTTGAAGCACTACTCAACCCCCCAGTAAAGGCTATGTCACCCACGTTCATTGTATAAACCATTTTTTCATTTACTTGCATTTTTGAAGTGGATAACATTGACCAAGTGATTGAAGCCCACAGAGAAGGCCCTGAGCCACTGGATATGTCATCAAAACTTTCATAATAAAGAAAATCAAATAGCAGAAGAAACTCTGGAGGGATCTTTCAAGACACCAGGGAGCAGGATTCTTGGCACTTCACAAGGAGAGTACCATCCCCAGGTGGAGCCGCTGTTATAACCCTATAATTTATAGGATCATCTGGTGATTAAGATTGATTCCTTTAAGTGGGTTTTATTTGCAAATAATTTTCCATTCTGTAAATGATTTGAAAAGAAAAGAAAATAAATAGAAAAGAAAAAGAAAGAGAAAAGAAAACGAAAGAAAAAGAAATAAAGAGAAAGAAAAAGAAACAAAAGAGGGCATAAAAGAAATTGAATAAAGCCCCATGCAATAACAATGAATTGGTCCATACAGTTTAAACATGGCCAAGTACTTTAAATTGATGTTGACAGGATTACTGAATGAGCTTGTCTAAACTGTTTAATCTTAGCCAACTAGATAGGTTAGCTAGTGAAATAAATTTGATAAAACAACCTAATCTTGGTCAAATAAACTTAGGACAGAGTAATTTATTAGTCCAATAGTTTAAGCTGGGCTAAATGTCATAGGTGAGTAGGTTAGAGAATAGGTTAATTAGTTTTGTTTCAATAAAACATACATGATGATCGATGTATTTTCATATATTTGATGTTTGGGAGTGTGTAGCCTAACCCCCATGGTGACAAAACATAGGGAAAGATGAGATAAACCCACAAAAAACACTAAGCCTAAGTCTCCGCTGCATAAATGATTTCACACTTACTGATTAAAAAGTGCACATAGATCTACGGCTGAGCTATTGGCACCTAGATCTACGGTCGAGAAGAAGTTTCGGACCCCCC